>APFE030815524.1:0-29088 GCA_000404065.3 Pinus taeda | reverse complement strand
GTGGTACCTGGAGGAGAGAAGATTGTAGGCCGGTGCCTACGTACTAGTACTTAAGCTAGTACAAAAGCAAAGGGGAATGTTTGGAGCATAGTAGCAGGTAGTAGCCTACGTACTAGTAAATGGATCGGCTAGTACAAGAGAAAAGGGGGTTGTAGCTCCCATACTGGTATAAGACTGCACCAGTACAAATATTGTAAAAGGAATTTCTTATTAAGAAGAAGATTGAGATGACTTGCAGCTGGTGGTTTTCTCCCGCATTGGGTTTCCACCTTATATCATGGTGTTCATTTGTGTGCCTTATGTGTGATGATCTATTCTATGTTACTGCATATGTTAACTAATAATATGGTTGATAATGTTCTAATGGACTCATTGAAGATCAATTAACTTAATCATAAGAAGTTGTGGCAGTAGCATATATGAATCAGAGTTTGGAAATGAAAAATTTTTATTAATGTGATAATACTGATTCACCCCTCCTCTTAGTATTATTACCAACATGTCTCACCCAGCCGACCCACACCATATGCCCGGCCGACTCGTTCATAAAGTGTTGTCTCACCGCGAAGGATGGTCGACCTGCCTTACTCATGGGACCGCCCCCTCAACTCGCCGAACACCTTATAAACTTGCCCAACGTTCATTTCGTTTCATGTTTCGCACGCACTTTTCATGGTGGAGTCGCCCTGCCCGTCGCATGAACCGCAGGTCCTGAAATCCTCCCCCACTGAAAGTCATTGTCGTCCTCTACAATATCTCATCTCGGCAACCATATGTCACCAAGATCACCATACCAAGGTATACATCTATCAATATGTCATACATCGGAAATCATCTCAATCCATGATCATCAACCACACTGTCACAATCTCCACATGCTGCCCCATCGTGGAAGGCTAGTCCATCCATCTCAAGCTACATGCCCACTGCAACATCATGTCGTCCTCATCATGTGTCATCCCATGTGAACTGCTGCCATGATACTCCAACACGATGCTAACATATCTCTCTACACTACATGTCCCCATGTTTGAACTAGTCGGATGGCCAGTCCAACTGTCACGCTCAACCCATGAGAGTGAAAATCCTCATGCCACCATCATTTGTTTCTCAAAACATCCCTGTCACATCCTGAACTCGATCAAGAATCTATCCATAAGTGTAAGCCATGCTCAGGTCCATGAAGTAGTCCTCATCTCATCTGCAACATGCTATCCTAGGTAGTTGAGTCTCGGCTCAGCCCATGCCCAAGTGTTGCCACCAAGGCATCATCATTGCCATAACTCCATCACTCCAAAGTGTCTCATATCGATCCCCCACATCAAGTCACTCTTCCAAGCCATGCCCATACATGTACTTGAAAGTATGCACCCCATCCTGCATCAAAGTCTCTGACCTCAGCTCCTCAATGCATAAGATCCTCTAAGTCCAGCATATATGAAGTCCCCAAAAGTCACAACAATCTCATGTCATCATGAGCTCCATAAGCCATCCCCAACCAACACAATAGCAAGCATACAAGTCTCGGCCCAAAGTTATCTGCAAGATGCCTCAGCTCTCCATGTAGTAAGAATGCCCCATAGTCTGCTCAGAACTCCATCCATGTCCATGGCCTTGTTGTACAAGAGTGCACAACCTCTCCATCGGCTCATAAGCAATAAGTCTCCATGTCACACTAGCACATCCATCTGCACAACATCCATGCCTTGGTACACCTCATTGGATGCCCATAAGTGACACCTCTACAAGTGCACCCACAATATGTCCCTGCATAAGAATGCCATGCTCCATGTCTCCAACCTGATGTCCATGACTAAGTTGCCATGTAGTCCAACCTAGTAGACCTGTCACAACCATCGGTCATCCCTATCCAAGTTGCAATCTTTGGTCTAGTGAACTCGGTCACCCAACCATATCATCATCACATGAGTCTCTCCATCATAGCCCCTCCACCTAAGTGTCCACCAAGACTTGCTCTTGGTATCGGCCATGAGAAGTCCACCCAAGCAACTCAAGTGTGTGTGCCCACCAATCTGTCCATGAGTCATGTCGAGCACCTAACCATGTGGCTAAAGCATGACCCACTCATCCACAACGATCATCAAGTTCCACCCTTGTCAAGGGTCGTTGTACCTTCTCCCACAAGGTCACAAACAACCCAAACAAGTCCTGCAAGAATCAACAATCCTTGCTTCTTCATACAAGGTCTCACCATAAACATTCATGGTAAGATGCTCCCTAGCATCGGCAAACTGGCTTTGCCCTTCCCTGCATACGGTCCATCTACCAAATTTTCAAATGAAACACATGTATCACTAGTACTTACATCATCATGAGGTTCCTCCATGAGAGTACCCTCATATATACATGTCTGCAAACTGCACGATCCTGGTCCAACTTGATCAAGCTCAAGCTCATCCTCCATCATGATCATGTCTACACCATCTTCGGTCATCAAGACTTCCTCTTCCTTGGTAGCACAATCTGCAACTTTAACTTGCTCTATTGTCCAACCAAGTTGAAGAAGCTCATCTTCAACATTCTTTTCCAAGACTGCAATCTTCTCTCGAATACGGGGATTCTCCTTTTTCAACCGCTTCAACCTGTATAAGGTAAGCAAGAGCTTCCCTTCACATTCTTCCAAACCTGCCATGCCTTGTTCTTCATCTTCCCCAATTCGTACTTCGTTCAGATGCCCAAACCATGTATACCTGCCCACACGTAGTCCCACTTGCCCAACTGAAAATTGCCCAAATCGTATGACCAGCACGTAGTACTGCCTGCCCAACTCTACGACACCCGGTTCCAACCTTTACCAGCTTCACCAAGCACCCTGCAACCATGAACCGGCCCTTGTTCCACTTATGTGAAACTAGCTTCCTTCACCTGCAAGTACTTGACTCCACTGTCACGAGCAACCTGCTCAAACCAAGCCCAACCGAGCTACTTCAATGCTTCAACACTTCATCAACCCGATCATCAGTCTGCTCTGATACCAACTGTCACGCCACCAAGCCTACGGTGGTCTTCCAACCGTGACGGCGAGGTGCGACACCACCCCACACTTTCTTTTTAACAATACTTATGTGTGCGGACTACGCCTAATTCACAACCGATACTTAGTTTGTGTTTCGCAACCAAGTAAACAGACATTTATCCTTTATACTTAATGAAGCCCATACTTATTCATTAACCATCACAATTAAACAACGAGAACAACAATTGCAACAAGTATAAAGGTGAGGGGAAACTCCCCATAACGTGAGTCTGCCCAACCATTTATTAAGAATATCAGTTTTTACAATACAAGTGTGCCTGGAAAAATCCAAGGCCAACACTTAACCAAATTTACAACCGAGGCATAGAACTGCCTTTACAACATTTGTGCACTCTTGCGCGGTAGAAAGATGTTCACCCGGACCACTTGCAACACTACCTCAAGCCCGGCACAAATATGCACATTCACCGTCCACCCATGGCACACCTGCCAACACTTCGCACTTCCAAATGCTACCTCCAACGTATGGCTTAAGCCCGAGAGAAGCGCATGAGATATGCACACTTCTCTTTCATTCTCTCTCACTCATTTCGCATAAGGGTGTAGACTTAGTGCACAGAAAAGGCAAGAGAAGTGCGCATATCTCATGCGCTTCTCTTGGGCTTAAGCCGTATGTTGGAGGTAGCATTTGGAAGTGCGAAGTGTTGGCAGGTGTGCCATGGGTGGACGTGAATGTGCATATTTGTGTCGGGCTTGAGGTAGTGTTGCAAGTGGTCCGGGTGAACATCTTTCTACCACACAAGAGTGCACAAATGTTGTAAAGGCAGTTCTATGCCTCGGTTGTAAATTTGGTTAAGTGTTGGCCTTGGATTTTGCCAGGCACACTTGTATTGTAAAAACTGATATTCTTAATAAACGGTTGGGCAAACTCACGTTACGGGGAGTTACCCCTCCCCTTTATACTTTTTGCAATTGTTGTTCTTGTTGTTTAATTGCGATGGTTAATGAATAAGTATGGGATTCATTAAGTATAAAGGATAAATGTTTGTTTACTTGGTTGCGAAACACAAACTAAGTATCGATTGTGAATTAGACGTAGTCTGCACACATAAGTATTGTTAAAAAGAAAGTGTGGGGTGGTGCCGCACCTTGCCAGCACGGTTGGAAGACCACCGTAGGCTTGGGGACGTGACACCCCCCCCTCGTTTGACAAATCTTCAGATCACTGTTCAAGTGTCATTTTTTGTTGGATGCATTCCATTTTAGTTTCCATATTTTATTTTCCTCGAATATGTTACCAAATTCTTCATGATTCCACTTTTTAATTAAACATTTTAGAGTTTTTAACTTATGTTGAAAGTTTAACATGGGAGAGAGGCTTCCATTATCCAATTCCCACCACTACTCCTTGGATTTCACAAGGAAGGATGGATATGTTAATGAAAAAATATCAAATATGAATGGTCATCTTTTAGCAGCTTCTTTGAGGTCTAATTCTAGCATTATTGGATAGTGTTCTTAGCCCACACTAGGAAAGATGGAAGCTTCGAAAAAGAGGTATTTTTACAACAATCATTTTGATAAAATAAATATATCCACTTGACATGTTGTCTTGTGCTTGCCTCCTTTGTAGTTGTCCAAGTATAGATTCCATTTATCATTTCTATCTGATTTAATTACATGCATAATTTCATTTGTGAAGGATTATGTTTCAATGCCTAATCTACGAACTCCCCCACTTTTTCCTCTAGCCAAGTAATCATATTGAAGTCCCATCCAACAATGAAGTTCTCGTTCAAATGAATTAGTTGAAATTAAATGAGGTTGTTGAGAAAATAAATTTTATCCCCTTGCAGGTGCATCCCATTACTGCCATTAAGAGCCATATCTCTTTTGATCTGATCAATTGAAATTTTCGAGAGAGGATCCTAAGGGTTGCCAACTAATCATGAAAAGTTACTTCCAAGGCGTTTAATAGGATTCATAGACCATGTATTGTTCCATGAGAATTAGGATGATAATGTTAGGTTTTTCCTTCTTAATTTTGTCTCTAACTAGTCTTTATTTTTTTACACTTTTGAGACCCCTTATGTTCCACAAAATCACTTTCATTGAGAAGGAAGGAAGGATAGGGAAAAAACCCTTGAAAGCAATGTAATATTATGTTTCTTTCCTCCCCCATCATTTATCTCCTTTGATTGGTTTTAAGGGGTCTCTCGAATCCGTAATCTTATGTGAATTGGCTAGAAGATTCCTTGACTATTGTATTAACCCTTATGTTGTTTTCCTCCCCCATCATTTATCTCCTTTGACTGGTTTTAGGGTGTCTCTCGAATGCCAAGAAAGAGAAGAAAGAGAACATTGATGAGGAGTTGTGGGAGTCAACACTTTCCCCAAAAGGGTGAATTGAATCCTAAGATTTCATTGTTTCAGAAGAGCCATTTGCGCCTCAAAAATAGAATTGGTTCCCTGGCATTATAGCTACTCGACTATATTAGAGAGAGTTTTCTCCTCTACTTCCATTTCATCCAAGCCTTCTATCCTTACCTAAGAACTTGTCTCCATTATGATTTCTTACAACATTGTCTTTGCATCATGCATTTCAGGTTCCATATCGGTTATGTCTTACATAGTGTTATCTCGGTTTTTCTTTTTCTTTATAGAAGTGTCTTGCATGGGCTAGAGTTGTGGTTGTAAGGATTCTGGAGGTGAATTCAAATTTTGGATCTTGGTTATGCCTTGCATAATGTTATCTCGGATTTTCTTTTTCCTTATAGAAGTGTCTTGCATGGGCTCGAGTTGTGGTTGTAAGGATTTGTGAGGTGAATTCAAATTTTGGATCTTGGTTATGTCTTGCATAATGTTATCTCAATTTTTCTTTTTGTTTATGTAAGTTTCTTGCGTGGGATCGATTTGTGGTTGCAAGTATTCCTAAGGTGAATTCAAATTATGGATCTTTCTCTACTAAAAAAAAAATTCTTTGTCCGGGTTGAAACCAAGCATCCATAATCATATCAAGAGTCGCATTGTTAAGAAAATAAAGGCCATTCTCAAAGACCCTTGAATGAGACCTCTATATTAATGATAATGAGATGAAGAGACTCACTTGTCAAGAAAAAAAGGCCATTCTCAAAGACCCTCGAATGATCCTCTAAATTAATGGAGATCATCATAAGAAAACATTTGGCTCCAATATGAAAATCAACATGCAATTTGGGCTCTCATTCATCCTTGATTCATGCTTTCAGATCTTGTTTTGGTGACCAAGCACTCATAAATTTGCAGATTAAAGTGTGTTATTGCATGATTTCTATGTGCTCCAAGATTTTATTTGACTTGACCTCATATCTTCGATCGGTTTTGAATGACTTTGACTTGACCTCATAGCTCGGGTTTTGAATGACTTTGACTTGACCTCATATGTGGGGTTTCCAATGAATTAGGAATAGCGCAACTTGTATCTATTGCTATTCAATGTAGCACCTAGGATTAAGGCATCGTAGAGACCTCCTTGTGATGAATTTCCAGGGAGATTGATGAGGTGTTGTTGCAACCACCTTCTTCATAGACTTAGCATCTCCTAAGACCAAGGCTTAGAGAAAGATTAGAGTGAGATGTGGGAAATATGCAAGTTGTAAGGCATGTAAACCCTAAACGTAGCTAGTTAGAATTCACTAGGATCTCCACCATCTTAGTCTTAACTCTTATTAGTTGATTTGATTAATTAATCAAAACCCCTTCTTTCCTTTGTATATACACCATTAATTATGGCATTGTACCTAATATTAATTAAACCCCTTTCTTTTTTTTTGTATATATCCCATTAACTATCACATTGTAGCTAATAATAATTATAATACTTATATAGCATTATTTTATACAAAGTTGTAACATTTAAATAAATAAAAGGTAAAACCTTGATAAGCACCTATTTGCAAAACATATAGAATTATCTATATTTCATTCTCGTGGTTGCCCAAAACCTAAAACCATTTTGTTTACTTTGTTTTCATTAGCAATTGGTAATATATTAAAAAGAAATTATAAATGTTAAATAGATAGCTCATAAAAAGAAATGAAAACCATATCGTGTATATATATATAGAATATGTAACTCATCCAAAAGATGAGAACTATATACCACACCTATCACTAAACCTACTCCCCATGGATTATTAATCCCATTTTTAAATTGTGACGACTTGTCACTCGATCCTTCCATCACGTAAATCAATAAAGTCAATGATTGTATAAAGAATTGTCACTACATCCACCAATCAGGTCAAATATCGTCCATTAGAGTAGGTGACCGATTGATATACCTACTCCCATGGATGATTAATAACATTTTCTCCCGACTAAATTATGAAAATCCTCCCTCCTAAAAATGGAATATTTAGCGTTGTGGGTAGATTCAGTGTTTTGGCCACGAATGCAACTACGTGTTATAATATAACTCGTGCAACCATATAAAATAAAAATAGGTTTTATAAATAAAATCATATAAAATAAAAATAGGTTTTATAAATAAAATAAAATAAAAATAGGTTCTATAAATAATTAAAAGAACGGGAAGCAAACAGGCGGCCTTCATGGGGACCAACGTATGCCAACCCGTGGTATGCCTTTCAGTGTCTTTACAAATTCGGTGATCTTTTGTTGTTGTTCTTATGGTGGAAATATACTTTATACCCCGTTGTGCTCAGTTGAAAATTTCAGAAAATTGTAAGTTTATTTCTAATTACGGGGCGGGGCAGTCATGGCAGACGCAGAGAGCAGCAGGTGCGAGATGCTATTGCATTCAAACAGGGTGGCAGCGGTCCAATTTGGGTCGATACACTTTCAAAACCTGTTGGTGTCTAATGACCGTGACCGCTGAAATTTTATTAGAGTAATTCGTACTTTTTTCGTTTGTTTCCCGAAGACCACGCAAATTCTCACAATTATGGCTTTTTGCTAATTTTTTTGCCGCACTGTCTTTCGGTAATATCCTCCTGTGTTTTTACCGATAACGCATATGCAAATTACCGTTTAGATAATCCATATCTTATCGAGTTTGGTAATTTCCGTACGGAGCTATACTGGTGTTAGGTGAGATGGATATTCGTTGTGGAAATATTGATAAGTGCCCATTCATTATCAACGCGGTATTCATAGGTTACGTATTCATTTTCAACGTCGTATGCATGGTGGGTTATTCATTATCAACGCGATACTGATAAGTAAGGCAATCGCACGATACGCGGCCAGATACGCTATAGCTGTCGGTCAATGTATTATCTTAGGCTCACGCGATAACTATCTCCTCGAATACGCGCCCAAATTTCTCGGCATCCGCCCAATCTTTGCCGGATACGCTGGTTATTTTTGGGCAATGACGGTTAGTTATGGCTAATACGCCGCTAATATATGGGAAACTCGGCTTATCTCCGCAGGAAACTCGACCTATCATCCGCGTTATAAGTGCAGGGGAGAACTCGCGTATCCGGCATGATAACTCGCATATCAGGCAGATATAAGTCGCATATCCGGCATTTCTCACCTGCTCGCCCAGAAATGCCTCGCATAACCGCCTCGGATAACCCGGAGTTCAGCATCGGGTAGACGGAATGAAGTCGCGTATAGATGCTGTGTCTCCAGACTATACTTTGCAAACAGTAATTCCAGGGCAGCCGGCAAAGGCGGTCTCGTAAAATCTCTGGTGTGAACAAAGAACAGTGAAATTGCACTCATTGCTTCTTTCACTGCCTTAAGGTCCGCACCCATTTCAGAATTGATCGAGGCTTTTGAATGGAAAACTCGCATAAGAACAGGCAAAGCTCGCAGACCCTTGCTAGACGTCTTGGGTTCTTCAAAGCTGAGAGTTTATCTGCACTCACTTCTTGAATAACCTCAATTATCTGGCGCACTTTTCTCGGCTCTTCAACGGGTTCAGGTGTCGGGTTTCCTGAAAGGTGCTGTGAAGAACATCCAGAGTTTCAGGTGTCGGATTTCCTGCAAAGTGCTGTGAAGGACCTCGATCGAGAGTCGCTGGACATACATTGTTTCCATCGTCATACCATTTTTGAATGGAAGCTTATTGCTGTGAGATCACTGGATCCAAAGATATTAATAAAATAGGTACTATAAAATCATGGTTAATAGAATATATATGCTTTTTTTCGGAGGAGCCCGTTCATTGACATTTAAACAAAGAATTCCATATCGAGTTGTGAATACGATTATTATATGTTACGTTGGAGATGGCTGGATTAGGACGACTTGCGCCTTCTAATCAATGTCCTCGGTTGCACATTATTACACATATTGCCCTCTTTGCTAGAGGCATGGGGTTCGATTCCCTGCATCTCATCTCCAAATTCTCTGGATATCTAGGGATTTGATCTCTCTGTTTTATGTGCGCTGTTTGGTTGGTTTTGAATGCAAGCAGTTTTGTGACCCGTTTCAAATCTCGGTTTTGGTTTTCGTAAGTGTAATCTAGCTTTTATGAATTCAAATTATAATATTATAATTAATAATTATTATAATAATACAATTTGTTTCGTTATATACCTTTTTAATAATAATAATAATATAAAATTATATTTATATTTTTATATATAATAAATTGTTTAATATATAAGAATTAACAAATTTAGAGCCCAAGGGAAGCTAAATGGTCGAGTTTCTGTTGTAGTACTCTGCCCAATTTGGGAGGTCACGGGTCAAATTCCTCGACGCCCTGGTCGTTATCATAGAAGCCGACGGGCAGATCTTCGGGAGAACTGCCCGATTGTTCCTGTGGATGAGCGCCCAGTTGCGGGCGTGAACCACCATTGAAAAAAGAATAATAAATTTGTATATTTTTATATAATAATAATTAGCTATGGTACTAGATTTTGCATAGAAATCCTAGGTGTAAATCTACACTAATTAAGTTTCTGTGAAATGTTAAACAAAAAATATCAAGAAAAGGCAATGACCCCGCTACAATGAAATCTTACTCCAACATGGCTATGATTATGCCAGCATGAATGTCTTATAAACAAAGAAATAGCTCGTGATTTGTTACCTTCAATATTAGAGGTTGTTTTGGTACAATTCCTCCATATTTCTTCTCGATCACTTCTTATTGAGCCACCTTTGTATTATTTCTTTCATGATCCTTAATACTATTCAAAAGATCACATTCTTCTTTACCATTGATCATTTCCTTCATGATCCTTGAAACTATTCAAAAGATCTCGTTGTTCTTTACCACTAATCTCGTTTGTGTCTGCCATGTTCTTCTTTTTATAAAGCCGATTTTTTGAAAGAATGTTCAAATTATCAATTTCAATTTAATATGCTTGTCATTTTAAGACCTTGAAAAATCATTGTAATAAGATTATCATGATTTTTGTTTTAGCTTTAAATTTGCAAATGCAATGTATGCATGAAAATAGTTACATATTATCGTCATACATGGAATTAGATTGAGTCATCGAGGCACTGCAATTCCATTGAAGTTTTTAGCGTGAGGATAGGTAGAGACAAGAGAGTAACAGGACTCACAATACTCTGTCAGTAGGTAGTAATTGCAGATAGCAGGAAGCTAACGTAGAGTTAATTGGCGTGCAAAAAAATTAACTCAAAGTATCACTCAGAATAACCTTTTGTTGTAACATTTTCCAATAGCTTCATCATCATTTTAAGAGTTGGATCCTTTGTTGGCCCAAGGCTTCGAGGCTCGCAAGGTGTTGAGCAAGCCTAAAGAGACATGCTCGTAAGTAATGCACGCCACATATTTGTATTTTGTCTTCGAACTTAGAATATTGACTTTAGGGGAAGAAATAAAAGAGTTTATAATTACAGTGTTTAATAAGGAGGACAAGGAAGGTATACACTAGGATTGGCTTTCGATTCGAGTATCATTATTCCACCCATTCATCAAGGCACATCTATCTATTGATCCCAAGGCACCATTGGGAAGCCTCGAGCACACCTGACTTGGCCCACAAACACAACTGGAACATATAGTCCAATATTCAAAACTCTACCCATCTAGGTAGCGAGGAAGAGATGCTGTAAAAGAGGATCCTATCCACAATAAGAAATGAAAAAATAAATGGGAATATCTTGCTATACTCTCCGGGTGAAAGGTGGACCTTATTCTTACTATACTCTTTGAGGGATAGGTGGACCCTATTCTACTAGAAGAGTAGCTTATGATACAAGTGCGAAAGACACCAAACATTTAAGTTTTCTACCTTTAATTTTCCATGGTCTACTACAGAAGGAAATATGGAAACTTGTTGCCAAGACCATTGTTTTCTGTCCGATAGGTTTGGAGGGGCACAAACATGTGTGTGCTTTGCTCAATTTGTATATGTGTTGGCTTTCCCACACTGGATGGACTCAGGCATTGGACTTCTCTATGGACTTCATCAACGAGTGATTTGTTCATAATTTCGAAGTATTGAAAAACATAATATATACTTCTTTTCACACTCGAATAGAGACATCTAATATATCTCTACCTACTTTGCATTAAAGTTAGAATTTCATAAATCCCGTAGCATCTCTTTTACACTATGGTGGTCATTATGTCCACTGCTTGAACCATAAAGATTTCCAATTGGTGCACTTTCTTGTTCCTTATGCTTAGGTTTTTCATGCTTGAAGGCTTTGAATTTTCCGCTTTCTCTACCCTTCATTTCTTTGCGCTACTCACAACCGACTATCCCTTTCATTGGTAACATAAATCTAGGATTTGGGGACACTAAATTTCCTTTCGTAGAAATAGGGAATGATTCAAAAGATGTTGTCTACCGTTGCATGGAATTTTTTCCAGTTTCGTGAAAGAAAAAGGCCAAGTGATCCGTATATCAAATTAACCATCTTGCAACAAGCATCAGATAAAAAGAGTCTTCAATAATATACACCATCCAACACTCAAACTACTTTTATGAATTGTCATGTCTATTTCTCTTCAATTTGCGAATGAATGAGAGGGAACTTATTCAAAGGAAGAGATATAATGAATAACATTTAAAAAATAAACATTATTTTGCAATTTAACAATGTTTCATGATACTTGCCTTTGTATCCTCAATGAATTGGTGAGATTTATAACAATTGAGACACAAAATATACCCAATTTATGTAATCCAGGTAGTGAATTACTTAATAAATTGGTGAGATTTACAAAAATTGTGACACAAAAATATACCCAAGTTATATAATGCACTTAGTCAATTGAACATAATCATTCTGATAGGCCCATGGTTTACTATGCATTTTGGAAATTCAAGAGATGTGTATGAAATTAAGAGATGGGCACTAAATTGGCTAATTTATCATTATATGCAAAACATAAATACATAATCAAGAGCTACAAGTGGAACCCATGTTAAAACGTTTTTGTAAACATAACTATGCAATATTGCACTTAAAATCAGGTCCTAATTTAAATGGATTTTTCAATCTCAAGCCACTATACTTCGACAACCTCAAACTCCATGTTAGACAGGTATTTTTGTATCTGGTGTATTTGAATCAGGGAAAAATACCCAAATTTATATTAAGGTAAAGTCATGCAAACATTACCTTTCCATGCCTCAATTGCTTGGGGACCTTGTTTATGAGATTCGTTAAACCAACACATCCATAAAACTTGGTTAAGAAAATAATTTCATTCTCTTGCTACTTTGTTGTCCTTATCTAGTGAAGACATGGTCAGAGAACACATAATTCACTGCAACCCTTTCTCAAGACTCAACAACCATTGCACCTAATCGTCATTATTATATGAATATATGACAAAAGAAAACAAGCACATACAACAATACTAGATATATTATACTTCCAAATTTCAATCACTTTGTCATACCATGGAGAAACCATTGACAAATTAAAAGAAATATGAATATTAACTTGCACATATATGAGAAGGCATAATTGGGATTATGGATATCTCTCAATAAAAAACAATTCATGCAAGTTTTCTTGCAATATAATATTTAATGCACTGGGGTTTCAATTTTCAACTACGTGATTGGCAGGTGACTCGACTGGTGGTTATTTGGAAATAATAGTAGGTAGTAATTGCAGATAGCAGGAAGCTAATGTAGAGCTAATTGGGGTGCAAAAATATTAACTCAAAGTATCACTCAGAATAACCTTTTGTTGTAACATTTTCCAATAGCTTCCACAACCTTTTAGGATTTGGATACTTTGTCGGCCCAAGGCTTTGAGGCTCGCATGGTGTTGGGCAAGCTTAAAGTGACATTCTTATAAGTAATACATGCCACGTATTTGTATTTTGTCTTCGAACTTAGAATAGATATTTGAGGGGAGGAAATAAAAGAGTTTATAATTGCATTATTTAATAAGGAGGACAAGGAAGGTATACATTAGGATTGGCTTTCGATTCAAATATCATTATCCCACCAATCCATCAAGGCACATCTATCTACTGATCTTAAGGCACCATTGGCAAGCCTCGAGCGCACCAGACTTGGCCCACAAACACAATTGGAACATACAGTCCAATAGTCAAACCTCTGCCCATCTAGGTAGCAAGGAGGAGACATAGTAAAAGAGGATCCTATCCACAACAAGAAATGAAAAAATAAATGGGAATTTCTTGCTATACTCTTCAAGTGAAAGGTGGAACTTATTCTTACTATACTCTTTGGGGGATAGGTAGAACTTATTCTACCAGAAGAGTATCTTATGATACAAGTACTAAAGACACCGAACATCTAAGTTTTGTACCTTTAATTTACCATTGTTTGCTACAGAAGGAAACATGGAAACTTGTTCTCAAGACCATTGATTTCTATTCGATAGGTTTCGAGCGACGCAACTGTGTGTGTGCTTTGTTCAATTTGTATATGTGTTGGCCTTCCCGCACTGGATGGACTCAGCCATTGGAATTCTTTATTGGACTTCACTAGCGAGTGATTTCATCATAATTTAGAAGTATTGATAAAAACAGAATATATACTTCTTCTTTTCCTGCTCGAATAGAGGCATCTAATATATCTCTACATACTCCCCATTAAAGTTACCATTTCCTAAATCATGTAACGTCTCCTTTACACTATGGTGGTCATTATATCTACTGCTTGAACCATAAAGATTTCCAATCGGTGCACTTTCCTGTTGCTTATGCTTAGGTTTTTCATGCTTGAAGCGTTTGAATTTGCCTCTTCCTCTGCACTTCACTGCTTTGTGCTATTCATAGCCAGCCATCCCTTTCATTGGTAACATAAATTTAGGATTTGGGGACACTAAATTGCCTTTCGTAGAAGTAGGGAATGATTTGGAGGATCTTGTGTACCGTCGCATGGCATTCTGTCTAGTTTTGAGAAAGAAAAAGGCCAAGTAATCCATATATCACATTAATCATCTTGCAACAAGCATTGGATAAAAAGAGTCTTCAATATATATACACCACCCACCACTCAAACTACTTTTATGAATTTTCATGTCTATTTCTCTTCGATTTGAAAATGAATGAGAGGGAACTTATTTGAAGGAAGAGGTATAATGAATAAAATTTAAAAAATAAACATTATTTTGCAATCTAATAATGTTTCTTGATATTTTCCTTTTGTATCCTCAATGAATTGGTGAGACTTATAAAAATTGAGACACAAAATGTACCCAAGTTATATAATTCCTTAATAAATCGGTGAGATTTATAAAAATTGTGACACAAAAATATACCAAAGTTATAAAATGCAGTGAGTCAATTGAACATAATCATTCTGATAGGCCCATGGTTTTCTATGAATTTTGGAAATTCAAGAGATGTGTATGAAATTAAGGGTGGACACTAAATTAGCTAGTTTATCATTATATGCAAAACGTAAATACACAATTAAGAGCTACAAGTGAAACCCATGTTAAAAAGGTTTTGTAAACATAACTATGTAGTATCACGCTTAAAATCAGGTCCTAGTTTAAATGGATTTGTCAATCTCAAGCCACTATATTTCTACGACCTCAAATTCCATGTTAGACAAGTATTTTTAGATCTGGTGTATTCGAATCAAGGAAAAATACCCAAGTTTATATCAAGATAAATTCATGCAAACATTACTTTTGCACGCCTCAATTGGCTGGGGACCATGGTTATGAGATTCATTAAACCAACACATCCATAAAGCTTGGTTAGAAGAATAATGACATTCACTTGCAGCTTTGTTGTCCTTATCTAGTGGTAGCAGGGCCAGAGAACACATAGTACACTACAACCCTTTCTCAAGACTCGACAACCATTGCACCTAATCCTGATTATTATATGAATATATGACAAAAGAAAACAAGCACAAACAACAATACTAGATATATTATACTTCCAAATTTATGGAGAAACCGTTGACAAATGAAAATAAATAAGAAAATTATACGAGAAGGCATAACTGGGAGTATGCATATCTCTCAATACACAACAAGTCATGCAAGTTTTCTTGCAATATAATATTAAATGCGCTAGGGTTTCAATTTTAAACTACGTGATTGACAGGTTCGTGGGGTCGAGTAACCCTCAATTACCATGACATTGTTCGACTCGAAAAAATACATTCATATGCATATCGGTGGATGTCACCACCACTTCTCCTCGAGCATGTTCCCTTGTTATGGCAAGGAAAACAATTTGATGGTCCCACCTTCATGTCCATTTTGTCGCATTTCTTTTCCTCACCCATCCTTCCGATTTTTTTGTAACTTTAATACTTCAAATGGTTTATTTATTTGGTGTTTTTTGTTTGATTTACTTTTATGTTATTTTATAATAAATAATATTTTATATTATGAGTGATTATTTTGTAATTTCAATCATATTATGATTAGGTTCAGGTAGTTATTTAACTTTTATAATACTTTTTAGTATGTAAATAGTAATGTAATGAACTAAAGGTAAAATTTGTTTTGAAAACAAGTATGTTGTTTTTTTTCCTTTTAATTAAATTGATTGATTAAAAAATTGCATATTAATATGTGCCATATGAATATGAGTAATGGATTTTTGGGCTTGTGGTATTAGTAAATCATTGTATTAACACATAGTATTGCAACCTAGTCTATTTACATGTTAAAGTTATCATTTCATATGATACTTATTTGTACAATATTTTTTAATTAATCAATTTTATTAAAAAATTCAAAAGAACATAGCTATTTTGTAGAATCTCATTTTTTGATTAACGAATATTACTAAGAATATTATGTTAAATACATACTATCTACCTAGTAATTATTAATGATTAAATTGAAACCTAGGAAGCCACATTTCAAAATAAACATGAGTATAAGTAATGTAACCATTTCTGTTGAGAAAGATTATTTTTTTTATAGAAATAACTTTTTTATTTCAAAATTTAATAGATATTGGATTTTTTCCTCATTAGTTTGATTCATTGGATTTTTTATTTTTATTATTTTTAATTTAAAATTTGGATAGAATTTGTAAAGAGGATAAATATAAATTCTAAACTAACTTGAATTTTCCAGTAAAAATTTCAAAGATAAATTGATTTATATATTTCAAAATATGTTTAAATAAGAAAAAAGTCGGTTGAAGGATGCACATTCATAACTTTAACTTTCCATAAAACTTTCAAAGATGAATTGATTTATATGTTTCAAAATTTATTTAAATAATAAAAAAATGGGTTGAAAGACCCACATTCATAACTCTGCTAAATCGAACTTTTCAGAATTTTTTTTAATGATAAATTGATTTATATATTTTAGAATATATTTAAATAAGAAAGAAATACAAATCTCAACTTAAAAATCTAAGGAGAAAAGAAAATAAAAAATTTAAAACTAATAGATATTGGATTTTTTTTCCTTATTGGTTTGATTCATGCACTTTTATTTTTATCTATATTTTCTTAAATTTGAAATTTAAATAGAATTTGTAAAAATGGTAAATGTAAATTCTAAACTAACTTAAACTTTTCAGAATTTTTTTAAAAAGAAAATGATTTATTATTAAAAATATATTTAAATAAGGAAAAAAAATTGCTTATATATTTTGTTTTCAAAAATTTTCAAAAATAAATTGATTTATATATTTCAAAATATATTTAAATAAGAAAAAAAGGGCTCACATTCATGAAGATCACATAATAAAAAAATTAACATTATAACTTAATGATAGTAAGAAAGCTTTTAAAAGTAGCATAATTTGGAAGATGTTTTCATCACTCAATTATGTATAATCATTTGAAGAAGAAGTTGCATCATCTTCTTTATCATCATCTGAAGTCCATGAAGAAGCCAAGCATCTCTTACACTTATCCCTGCGCCATAAGTTGTTATAAATTCAATGGCTTGTCCAAAAGATTTGTTCAAACGCAAAAGCTCCTTTAAAAAGATTTTCTCATGGGCATATTCAGAGCATATTGGTAGAGTTTCTATTATTGAAGGAAGGAAAACAATCAAGAATGTTGATACAAAATGACAAAAATTCAAGTCATGAAACCAGAACATTATAAATTCAATGGCTTGTCCAAATGATTCGTTCAAACCCAAAAGCTACTTAGGCTCTACTCATGGGCATATTCCGAGCATATTGGTAGAGTTTATATTATTGAAGGAAGGCATACAATCAAGAATGTTAGCAGGAAATGATAGACATTCAAGCCATGAAACCAAAACACAAAATTTAAATATGCATATCAAAATTTTCAAAGCATGCGCTTAACGAGAGTGAGTTTTGATCTTTTTAATTCCATAACAAGAAATCCATGTGCATAAAAAGAGTCACAAAACTCTTGATAATTGTAAACATTGGCCCATTAATGTTACAACTTGGAAAATAAAATAAAAAATACATTTACAGAACAATAAGACACATATACTGATATTTCTAAAATTTGGTAAACCTTATCTCCATTTTGAAACATTTTATGTTTCTGTGTCAAGATAACTCATATGTTAGTACTCGTAGAAATAATAGCTTTCATAAATTAATGTCGAGTGTGATGCATCAACAAATATCTCAAGTTAATGTCGAGCATAATGCATCAACAAAAATATCTCAAGTCTTTCAATCTAGCACAAAACATTTGAATTGATTAAAGAAAAACATTTTTCAATAAAAGGTCGAATGAGACCTTGAGAAAAAGCTACCCACAAACCTCTTCAAAAAACTTAACAAAGCTATTCAAAAGAATAGAGTGCAAGAATGCTTCATTCAGTAGGGAGGGTTGGGCAATTTGAAAAATTAGTTATAATAATATTTTCAATTCAACTGTGAAAGTAGTTATGATAATATGTTTAATCGAATGGTTGCAAATATTTCAATCGCCTAACATCAAATCAATTGGACCATAAGGAGACAACTAAGACTCTGGGGGATTTCTTCCTAGAGGGAATGCCTTACGGCGTAATAATATAAATCACATAGTTTTAATAGACCTACGTGACTGGAAATAATAGATATGTAAGTGTATATAACCAAAATATAGGGTGGGCAAGGGGGAGGCTTTTCCTATGAATCCAGTGGCCTCGCAGATAAGCTATTCTCCAATGATATGCTCCCACTTTTTTTTTAAATTTTTATTTAAGTTTTTGATGTAATATGGAGGAGTCAATTGTTAATCGGTGATCTTGGCGATACAATTCCTATCTTATGTCTAATATGGATAGTGGTCCAATTTATATCTTAAAACACTTAAACTTGAGATAAAATAATCTAGCTTCTGATAGCATGTTTTGGGCGACTATTTGAAACCCTTAAACATGAGATAAAATAATCTAGCTTCTAATAGCATGTTTTGGGTGACTATTTTAGACCATATATATTTTTCATGCAAGAAATACTTATGTTTTTCAACATAGATATATAATTGTGTCAAATATATCTCCTCTCCTAAAGTCACCATATTAGAATGATGTCCTCACATTCCAATGGGGGCTTCACTCAATGAACCTTTAGCATATCAGGCGTGTTTGAGACATACTAAACAAGACCCTTAATTTGACTACATATTGGAAAATACCTCTAAAGGTCACATTATTTAACCCCTACCAATACAAACCCAATACACCTTCCCAATTTTAAAAGTCCCTACTTTCACTAGATATTGTAGGTATCCATTTTTTCACTAACATTTGTTATACCCCTTTATAATTTTTCATTAACTTTAAGCTCCAATTTTTATACCTGCTAATATAAAAACTCTTTACCCCTACATATCCCCCAATATATTATGTCATTTTTCCTCAATAAATATCCCCTAATATGAACTCACGTGCTATGGTATTGCTCCCATAGTTAAGCCCCTGTGGACATTCCCCTATCCTATATTAAGAACTTGATAATTATTGAACTTGATAAATGCTATTTTTTTTAGCTAGTGAAAATATCTCACTCTAAGTGTGTTTTGACAACTTCAAAATATTCTTTAATAGCCAATATTAGCACCTTGTACTTCTGAAGGATGCTATTTCATTTATCTTTTCCTATAACACATAGTTGCATCTATGGGTTCATCCATTAAGAAACCATACGTTGATATTATTCTTAGTATAAAAATAAGTCATCTCCTTATACATGCTCAATTTTAGTAGTCCTTGATTTTCAAATTTTTTTTTAAGCTATACGCTCATTTTTGCAAGTGAAAAAATGAAATATACACTTGAAATTGGATAAACTATAATTTTATATATCTATTTCCCTTTTTTTCCCAATTTCACTTTCTCAAAGGCTATGGTGGAATTCCAAGTTCCTCTTCTAAAACTTTGTATACCTACTCATTTGTACAATCATGAAACTTTGGTTTGTTATCTAGTTCAAATTTTCTAATATTTGGTGATTTCTGAACATCCAAAGAACTTAACTTCTTCTCACTGTGTTCTAGAACTATGCATCTATGGGATAACTATGGTAAAATAATTTAGTTTTCTTAAAATTATATTCTTATACTTAGTGTTCTCATTTACACGATCCAAAATCTTGTATGCTTTCACACCAACCACATAATTAATGAGGATACATTTCACTAACTTATTTATCTTGAGGCACATTACTATAAACCTTTCAAATAACGTGTGAATATACTAAATCACATGACTATAAAACTTTCAACTAAAACGGAAATATATGCTAAATCAATGACTTCCTTTTAATTAAAACAATTATGGCTTTCTTTTAGTTAATACCCTAATAAGGTTGTTTTCATAAAAATCTAGTGTAAAATCCTAATTCAAGTAGGTAACATACAATAGAAATGGGTTTTAGCTAAAACTCCAACCTCCACATAAAAGTCCTATTCATGAATTTCTTTTAATTAAAACAATGGTTTTCTTTTAGTTAAGACCCTAATAGGGGTGTTTTTCTATGAAGCTAGTGTAAAATCCTTATTCAAGTAGTTAACATACAACAAAATGGTTTTTACCTAAAATTTCAACCTTCACATGGAAGTCCTATTCAAGTCTTTTCATTCCCCTATCCTATTCCTAAATCAAAATTTACTCCCACATATAACAATAAGTTGATAGATGTTCAAAAGTTATTCCAACATACAATAAGAAGAGCTTGATAGATGTTATTTTTGTAGCACCGAAAGCGTGTTTTGACAACTTGAGAATATTCTTTCACAACCAATATCACATTGAATATATTTTCCAAGTGAAATGTGTTTTGACAACTTCAAAATATTCTTTCACAATGAGTATCACCTTGTACTTTTCAGAGATGCTATTAAATTTTGCTTTTCCTCGAACACCAATTTGCATACATGTGTTTATCCATTAAGCTACCATACAAATCGTTCTTAGTGAAACATGAAGCCATCTCATTATACATGACCAATTCTAGCACTCCTTGATTTTCATATTCTTTTATAGCTATAAGCTCATCCTATTTGTAAGTGGAAAAACTTGAAATGGGATAAAATATAACTGTATATTTCTAGAGGCCTTTTTTTCCAATTTCACCTTCTCAAAGGCTAACATGAAGTTCCAAGTTATGAAACTTTGGTTCATTATCTCATTCAATTTTTCTAATCTTTATTGGTTGCTAAAAAACTAAAGAACTATATTCTTCTCACCCTATTCTAGATATATGCAACTATGGGAGAATAATTTAGTTTTGTTAAAACAACATTCTTATACTTAACTTTTTCATCTACATGATTGCAAATATTGAATGCTTCACACCAAGCACAATTTATGAAATACATTTCACTACCTTCTTATCGAACTTCAAAAACTTATACTTGGGCACATGATCATAAACCTTGCAATTAAAATGTAAATATGGTAAATGAATCACTTTATTTTAATAAAAAAAGATGCATTTCTTTTATCTAAGACCCTAATATGGGTGTTTTCATAAAGAGCTAGTGTAAAAAACTTATTAAGTGGATACCATAAAATAGAAATGTCTTATACCTAAAACTTCTAATGTAACTTGGAGCCTCTAAGAATTTTCTAAAACCTCCCTATCAAATTCTTATTCATGTCTTCTCATTAGTCTATCTTATTTCTAATTCAGAAGTTTTTCCTACATATAATAAGAACTTCATAGATGTGATTTTAGTAGCAGGAGAGTGTGTTTTGAAAATTTCAAAATATTCTTTTACAACCAATATCACCTTGTATTGTTAAAAAATTCTATTGAAGATATCTTTTCATTGAGCACCCATTTGCATCCAACCGAAATGTGTTTTCACAACTTCTAAATATTATTTCTCAACCAATATATCACCTTGTACTTTTCAAAGATTCTATTGAGTTTGGATTTTCCTTAAACACCTATTTGAGTCATGGTGGTATCCATTAAGCAATGATATATCATTCTTAGTAGAAAATTAAAGCATCTCCTTATACATGCTCAATTCTAGTATTCATTGATTTTCATATTATTTTATAGTTATATGCTCATTTTTGCAATTGAAAAAATGAAATATACAATTGGAGTTGGATAAAATATAATTGTATATGTCTAGTGTCTTTTTCATCCAAGCTCAGCTTCTCAAAGGCTAGGATGCAATTCCAAGTTCCTCTTCTAATTTTTTTATACCTCCTCATTAGTACCATCATGAAACTTCCTTCTCAAAGGATAAGATGGAGTTCCAAGTTCCTGTTCTAAATTGTTTTATACCTCCTTATTAATACCATCATGAAAATTTGGTTCATTATGTGGTTGTATTGATGCCCCGAAAATCGTTACATCAACATCGGGGGATAACCATCTGGTCTGGACCTTAATATAGCTCCTTCTCCGTTGCAGATGGTGGCTCCGACTAGATATAATGGGACGAGTTTCCCAGTAATGAATAAAAGGAGTGGATGAATGATTGGTTTTGTAATAAGTGATAATAAATGGAGGACTTAATCTATAAGCGAAAACAAAAATGACTATTTTATCCCTGGAAGCTTCTATTGTTAAGTGCAACGTTTGGTGATCTGTGTTCGTCAATAAGCATGTAGATGACACTATTCAATAAACAAAGACATTCATTTAATTAATAATTGCTTCGTTCAAATAGTTGAATGAAGTAACTGATAAAACATTGTTACACTTCTCTTTTTATACTACTGATACATGTATGATTAGAATAATAGAAAACTATAAACATCCAGTAGTGGAAAGTATTAAGACTACTGTTAAAACACATGCATATATTCAATAATAGAAAGAATGATCAAACAACAATTCACATAAAAAGAATAAATTCAGACATAGATAATAGTACCATATGAGCTGCAAATCCTTCCTAACATCAATCGCAATTCGAATTCCTTCTTCCAACTCATAAATACTTGTAAATAAAGGAAGTAGTGCACATCCACATAAAAGCTTCATTATCAAAATTGGAATAATTGGTCCAATTTTTATAAAAGAATATTCCCGAAGTACAGTAGTGCAACTTCAAGCTTAAGTGATATACAAAAACTTATGACCCTTTCTAAACAAATGAAAGGGTCTATATATACTAAATAAAACTAACAAACTACAAAATTAAAATGCTACTAAATTGGTATAACTCAATCTTGAACATCTCCCCCCCACAGCAATCTGATAGTCAGTGGCATGATTCATCACTCTAGCTGTTTTCATTTTGACCTGAGTTGGCATATCGCCAGCATTGGTTCCACTTCTTGAGGGCGGCTGAGACGAGAATTGATTTGAGCGGCATAGGTGGCATCATGTATATCAGGAATGATACACCCGATAGCATCCGTTAGGCACTTGAGGGCGGCTCTCTCGCCGTATGGTTTTACTAGGAACAACCAATAGGTGTCCCAAGTTAAACTTTTAATCCCTGTGATCAATATCCCATTCTTTTCTAGCTCTTGGTAACCATAAAAAAATACCTAAACCCTAAAAAACCATAAACCATAAAAAAACCCTAAACCCTAAAAAACCAAAAACCCTAAACCCTAAAAACCTTAAAAATCCTAAACCCTAAAAAACTTAAACCCTAAAATCCGTAAAAAACCTTAAACCCTGAAAGCCATTTTTTTACTTTTTTATAAGCGTTTATTGAAAGAATTTAGTAAAGCATTATAAACCATAAACCCTAAGTATTTTATAGAATTTTAACAAGCGTTTGTAACTATTTTTTAAGTGTTTATTTAAAGAGTTTACTAAATTTTTATAAACCCTAAGCACTTTATTACAATTTAGCATGCTTTTTGTAACATTTTAAAACACTAAACCCTAAACCCTAAAACCTACACCCAAATAATTTTATAAAATTTTAACAAGAGTTTTGTAATTTCTTTTTAATTTTTTATTAAAATAATTTACTAAAGTGTTTGTCCAACCTAAACCCTAAATATTTTTATAACTTTTTAGCAAGTGTTTTGTAACTTTTTTCTAAATGTTTTTTTGAAAAAAATACTAAATTGTTATAAACCCTAAATGCTAAACTCTAAACCCTAAGCATTTTATAACATTTTAAACCCTAAACCTAAACCCTAAGCAATCAATAACATTTTAACAAGATTTTTGTAACTTTTTTTGAAGTGTTTATTAAAGGCATATAATAAAATTTTATAAACCCTATAATCCTAAACCCTAAGCATTCTATAACATTTTAAACTCAAAACCCTAAACCCTAAAGCCTAAACCCTATGTATTTTATAACTTCGTAACAAGCTTTTTCATACTTTTCTTTTAAGTGTTTATTAAAAGTATTTAATCAAGTGTTATAAACCCTAAACCCTAAACCGTGAGCATTTTATAGATTTTAAATCCTAAACCCTAAACCATGAGCATTTTTATAGATTTTAAATCCTAAACCCTAATGGCTATGCATTTTATAAAATTTTAACAAGCATCTTGTAACTTTTTTTTATGTTCTTATTAAAATAATTTATCAAATTTTTATAGATCCCAAACCCTAAACCATAAATCATATCATAAACACTAAGAATTTTATAACATTTTAAAATCAATTTTTGTAACTTTTTTAAGTGCTTATTAAAAGAATTTAATAAAGTGTTATAACCCTAAACCCTAAACCCTAAGCAATTATAACATTTTAATAAGAGTTTTGTAACTTTTAGGTAAGTGTTTATTAAAATAATTTAATAAGGTTTTATAAACCCTAAACAATAAACCCTAAACCCCAAATCCCAAACCGTAAAACCTAAAAGCTATGAATTTTATGATCTATTAAAAATAATTTTGTAACTTTTATTTAAGTATTTATTAAAATAATTTACTAAGGTGTTATAAAAACTAAACCCTAAAACCTAAACCCTAAACTGCAAACCCTAGAACCTAAACCCTATACCCTAAACCATAACCCCTATAAAATAAACCCTAAACCCTAGGAATTTTATAACATTTTTAAAAGTATTTTGTAGCTTTTATTTAAGTGTTTATTAAAAGAATTTAATAAATTGTTATAAACCTTAAACCATACACCATAAAACCTAAACCCCAAAACCTAAAACCTAAACCCTAAATTCTAAACCCCAATCCCTAAACCCTAAACCATAAACCCTAAGAATTTTATAATAGCTTAAGAAGAATTGTGTAACTATTATTTAAGTGTTTATTAAAAGAATTTACTAAAGTGTTATAAACCCTCAACCATAAACACAAAATCCTAAACCCTAAACACAAAAACATAAATCATAAACCCCAAAACATAAACCCTAAACCATAAACCCCAAACCATAAATGCCAAACCCTAAACCATAAACCCTAACTATTTTATAACATATGAAAAATTGTTTTGTAACTTCTATTTAACTGTTTATTAAAAGGATTTACTAAAATGTTGTAGACCCTAAACACTAAACCCTAAACGTAAACCCAAAACCCGAAACCTTAAACCCTAATCATTTTATAACATTTTAAAAAGTATTTAGAAACTTTTATTTAAGTGTTTATTAAAAGAATTTACTAAAGTATTATAAACCCTAAACCCTAACCTCCAAAACCCAAACTATAAACACTAAATCAAAAACCTTAAGCCCTAAACCCCAAACCATGAACATTAAACCCTAAATCCTCAACATTTTATAACATTTTAAAAAGAATTTTTAAATTTTTTTTAAGTGTTTATTAAGAGAATTTACTAAAGTGTTATAAACCCTGAACGCTAAACTGTAAACTACAATCCCTAAACCCTAAACCCTAAACTCTAAACCTGAAACCCTGAACCCTAAACCCTAAACCCTATTCTCTAAACCCTAAACCCTAAATGTTGAACCATAATAATTTTATGACATTTAAAAAACATATTGTAACTTATATTTAAGTGTTTATTAAAATCATTTACTAAAGTGTTATAAATACTAAATGCTAAACTCTAAACACCAAACCCCAAACCATAAACCCTAAACCCTAAAAATTAAGAATTTTATAACATGTTAAAAAAATTCTAACTTTTATTTAAGTGTTTATTAATAGGATTTACTAAAGTCTTACAGGCCCTAAACCATAAGCTTTTTATAGGATTCTAAAAATAGTTTTGTAACTTTTACTTAAGTTTTTATCAATATAATTTACTAAGGTGTTATAAACCCTATACCATAAAAAGTCAACCCTAAACTATAAACCCTAAACTGAAAAACCTAAACCTTAAATGCTAAACCCTAAGCTTTTCATAACATTTCAAAAAGTGTTTTGTAACTTTTATATAAGTGTTTATTGAAACAATTTGCTAAAGTGTTATAAACACTAAACCCTAACCCTAAACCCTAAACCTCAAACCATAAACCCTATACCTTATACCATAAAACCTAAACCCTAAGCATTTCATAACATTTTAAAAAGTGTTCCATAATTTTTTTTACGTGTTTATTAAAATAATTTACTAAAGTGTTGTAAACTTTAAACCGTAATCCCTAAAACCTAAACCCTAAACCCTAAACCCAAAATGTTAAAGGCTAAGAATTTTATAACATTTTAAAAACTATTTGTAACTTTTATTTAAGTGGTTACTAAAAGAATTTAATAAAATGTTATAAACCCTAAATCCTAAACGCTAAAACCCAAACCTTAATCCCTAAACCATCAACCCTAAGAATTTTATGTGTATCTATAACAAGGGAAGACCACACCTGGGTATGTGACTGTAGGAGGGAGAAAATTGTCGTACATCAAATACCCCAACTTTTTTTTTCTCCTTATTCATAAACCTTTTTCCTTTTATTTATTTTTCTTCATAACTCCTCGAGGCTCCATGGGATTAATGCATTATGTGTAATATGTAGTAGCGGATACCCACTTAAGGTGGGGTGCTTCATCCCTACACCCTAGACCCTTAACCCTAAACCCCAAAGCCTAAACCATAAACCTTAAACCCCAAATCCTAAACATTAAACCCTAAGCATTTTATAACATTTTGAAAAGTTTTTTTGTAACTTTTATTTAAGTGTTTATTAAAACAATTACTAAGGTGTTATAAACCCTAAACCATGAACCCTACACAGCAATCCCTAAACCCTAAACCCTAAACCGAAAATCTTAAAACTTAAACCCTAAGCATTTTATAAAGTGTTATAAACCCTAAACCTTAAACCCTAATCCCTAAAGCCTAAACCATAAACCGCAAACACTTAAACCTAAACCGTAAGCCCTAAACCAAAAACCCTAATTCCTAAACCCTAAACCCTAAACTTAAAACACTAAACCTGAGAACCCAAATCGTAAACCCTCAAAATTTTATAGCAGTTAAAAATGGTTTTGTAACTTTTATTTAAGTGATTATTAAATGAATTTACTAAAGTGTTATAAAACATAAACCCTAAACCCTAAACCATAAAACCTGAACCATAAACCCTATAGCCTAAACCCTTTACCCTAATCATTTTATAACATTTTACAAAGTGTTTTCTAACTTTTATTTAAGTGTTTACTAAAAGCATTTACTAAAGTGTTATAAACTGTAAAACCTAAACCTTAAACCCTAAACCCTCAACCACAAAATCCTAAACCCTAAACCTAAAACCCTACACCCTAAACTCAAATCCTAAACCCTAAACCCTAAACCCTAAACACTAAACCGTAAATGCTAAGCATTTTATAACATTTTAAAAAGTGTTTTGTAAATTTTATTTAAGTGTTTATTAAAAGATTTTACAAAAGCGTTATAAACCCTAAATTCAAAATCCTAAACACTAAACCATAAACCTCAAACCCTTATCTCTAATCCATAAACACTAAGCATTTTATAACATTTTAATAAGGAGCTCGTAACTTTTATTTTAGTGTTTATTAAAAGCATTTACTCAACTGTTATAAACTCTAAACCCTAAACTCTAAACGTGAAATCCCAAACCCTAAACCCTAAAGCCTAGACCCTAAATCCTAAGCATTTTATAACATTTTAAAAACTATTTTGTAACTTTTATTTAAGTGTTTATTAAAAGAATTTACTAAAGTGTTATAAACCCTAAAACCTAAACCAAAAACCTAAAACCCAAAATCAAAACCCTAAGCATTTTATAACAATTTAAAAACCATTTTAGAATTGTTACCTAAGTCATTATTAAAAGCATTTACTAAGGTCTTATAAACCCTAAACCCAAATCCCAATGACCAAACCCTAAACACTAAACCCTAAGCAGTTTATATCATTTTAAAAAGAATTTTGTAACTTTTATTTAAGCCTTGATTAAAATCATTTACTAAACCCTAAACCCTAAACCCTAAATGCTAAACGCTAATTTTTTCTAATATTTTTAAAAGATTTTTGTAACTTTATTGTTATAAATCCTAAACCATAAACACTGAACCATAAACCATAAAACAGAAACTGTAAAACTTAAACCCTAAACCTAAAACTCTAATACCAAACCGTAAACCCCAAATGATAAACACTAAACACTAAGAATTTTATAACATTTTAGAAAGTGCTCAGTAACTTTTTTAAGTGTTTATTAAAATAATTTACTAGCGTTATAAAACCTAAACCCTAAACCCCAAACCCCAAAGCATATATCCTAATGCTTAAAGCCTAAAGGATAAACCCTAAAATCATTTACTAAGGTCCTATAAACCCTAAATCCTAAACCCTAAAGCTTGAAAGCATTTACTAAGGTCTTATAAGCTCTAAACCCTAAACTCAAAAACCTAAACCCTAAACCCTAAGCCCCAAACCCAAAACCTAAAACCTCAAGATTTTATAACATTTTAAAAAGTGTTTTGTAACTTTTATTAAGTGTTTACTAAATTGATTTACTAAATTGCTATAAACCCTAAAACCCTAATCCCTAAACCCTTAAAACCCTTAATCTTAAACCCCAAAGCCTAAACCCTAAAAAACCCTAAACCCTAAAAACCCTAAAAAAACCGTAAAACGCAAAAAACCCTAAACCCTAAACCCTAAAAAACCCTAAAAACCCCAAAAATCCCTAAACCCTAAAAACCTAAACCCTAATACCCACACCCCCAACCAAAACCCTAAACTCTAAACCATAAGCACTTTATAACATTTTAGACCCCAAACCCTAAGGCCTAAGTATTTTATAACATTTTAACAAGTCTTTGTAACTTTTTTTTCAACTGTTTATTTGAAGAATTTACTAAATTGTTACAAACCCTAAACCCTAAGAATTTTATTAAAATTTAGCAAGCATTTATAACATTTTAAAACCCTAAACCCTAAACATTTTATAACAATTTAATAAGC
>APFE030815519.1:137920-159558 GCA_000404065.3 Pinus taeda | reverse complement strand
AAGCCCAAATAAGAAATGCCAGATTGAAGAGATTGTGACTGAACCCCGAACATCTCTGCGATTTCCTGAATAAGTTCCGTGCGCTGGCCATGGAAATATAAAATGGACTTTTGATTATTGATAGAGAGGCCCGTAGCTTTTTGAAATCTGCTGAGTATCTCAAGGATACATTCCCATGAAGATCGCTGTAGCATGGCACAAATAAGGACATCGTCGACGAACAAGTTGTGGGACAGAGATATGTGCCTGCAGATATTGATGGGAATGCATCTCAGTTCGACCACGACCCTGTTAATGTGAAGGCTGAGAGTATTCATGGCTAAGATGAATATAATGGGGGCAAGCGGACAGCCCTGTCGGAGGCCTCTGCCGGCATGGAAGAATGGAGAGGGGATGTCGTTGATGTTGATAGCGTATTTAACGCCCTCAATGCACGCCATGATCCAGGATATCATTTCCTTTCAAAGACCGATCTTAACCAGGAGGCAGCGGATAAAGCCCCAATCCAGGCAATCGTATGCCTTTTTAAGGTCGATTTTAAGAATGGCCCCATCAATATGCTTTGAGAACATGGAGAAAATGCATTCCTGGGTTGATGCAACAGCGTCCAGGATGTTACGCCCCTTCAGAAAGGCATGCTGATGACAAGATAAGTGGACGGCCAGGGTACCTTTGATGCGTTCCGAGATGATCTTGGATATGATTTTAAAGGATATATTGCACAGAGATATCGGACGAAAGTCAGTGAAATAATCGGCATCTCTCTTTTTGGGAATGAGAGCAATGAGAGTGGATGTAGATTGAGGATGGATGTAGCCGTTGATGCGAGAATCCTCAATCATCTTGAGGAGTTCGAGTTTGATGAGATCGAAAAAGTGCAGAAAGAACTCAATGGTCCATCCATCAGGACCAGGACATTTGTCCTTGCTGAAGGCCTTGAGAATTCTAAGAAGCTCATCTTCAGTGACCGGCAGAAATATATCGTCGTTGATGGAGTCATCAAACATGACTGGGAAAATGTCTGTTCCCCATAATATATCATGAATATTACTTCCCGGGCCGCGGCTATATTGATTTTTGAAATGAGATAGTGCAGCATTAGTAATGTCCTGCTGAGAGGTGAAATGACCATTTGCACCATCCTGAATTTTCCATATAGAGTTAATCTCACGTCTATGATTGGCATATTTGTGAAAAAATTTTGTATTGCGGTCTCCCAAATGCATCCACAGAGCTCTGCTTTTAAGACGCCAAGATGATTCCTGTGTTTCTAAAAGGCGATTTTTTTCCCTAGTGAGATCAGCGACCTTGCATTTATGATGGAGGGTCATAGAATTGGGATCGTTCGATGATAGAATACGATCCAGTTCGTGTTGGATCCTGGAGAGCTCAGAACTGTCGAGCTTTTTTTTCTCTGTTTTCCAGGACCGAATAATGGGCCGAACAAAATCCATGCGGTCACGAAGAGAGGGGCCTCGTGCACTTGATGCTGATTGTTGCCACGCAGCAATGACAGTATTATTGAAATCAGGGTCACTGAGATAGGTGTGATCAAATTTAAAAGTGGAGAATCTTCATATGGGGGGATGACGCCATGAGAAGAACAGCGGCCCATGATCAGATATGGAGTCATGCCCAATGGAGAATACAGGCATTCCCAGTGAGTCGATGATGTCAGACATCATAATAATCCGGTCAATGCGCTTGGCGATGAATGCCGCGCCCGTCCGCCCGTTCTGCCATGAGTGAGTCAGTGGAGAAGGCTCGATATCAATGAGATTCCGGATGATAAGTTGGGAGCGGATGTATTCTGATATGGGATCCACCTTCCGTCCAGCACCCCAGACTTCCTCGGAGCATAGAGTATAATTCATGTCGCCGATCAACATCAGGTGAGGGATCACACAGAGGTCCGAGGAGAAGAATTTTTGCCAGAAAGGAAACCTGTGCAAGTAGGGGGCATATATGTTAAAAATGTTGATGGGAAAATGGTGCCCACGGAAAGTGGCAGAGAGCATGATACCAGCAAAGCATTTGAATGCGTCAGCCCGAATCCAAATAGGATTCCACATGGCGACAAGTCCACCTGAATGGCCATGCGCGTCGAGAGCCACAATATACCATGAGGGGAGCAATTTTCTGAAATATGATATAGAGGTGTGGCGATCATGCATAGTCTCCTGGATAAGAATCATTTTCGGTCGAGCAGAGCAAAATAAGTGCCGAAGCGCAAGGAGTTTGGGGCCAGCGCCAAGCCCTCTGATATTTAAGGAGATGATGTCCATCATGTCATGGATGGACCAGCCGCGTCTGCTCTAAGAGGCTGAGGGGGTAAAGCAGAGGTAGAAATTCTTACACAATTCCTGAAGTAATTAGGCAGCTATTATTTAGGAATTTCCTCCAAAATGATTGCGCAATTCCCAAGGTTGATCATCAGATTGCATGCAACACCTGTACACTCAAGACTAGGCTATAACTGATGTTACACTGCCTTGGAATCTCCACCACAGTTGGGGAACTCGAATTCTCTGCATGCACTAGCTATTTTGGGTTTTGATTTATCAGTTAACTAGATGATCATTGAGTTAGACTGAAGTCTCACTGCACAACTGACCTTATATTAGTTCCTCCAACATTTAGAACTAGTTTAACTGAAAACAACGTGAAATAACTGACATTGATTGCTATAAATTAGGGATCACACATGCAAAATTGAACTGTAACTCCTCTAACTCGAATTTACAGAGTAAATTAGGTGACACAAGCCATGTCACACAAGTTAACTACATCCAAGTTGTCTATTGATGTGGAAATTTGAATTTTCTCAATTTGAGACTTTCTTGCTACATTTTTTTAACATTCTGAGACTCAAAGATAGTTATAAATTGAAAAACAAGAGATACAAATTAGAGACTCCTAAGCTTTCTAACTAGAAGAAAAGGATTAGGTTCCTGATCAATGATTTCAGAAGGATTTCTATATCACGTATCTTCAGAGGATAAAGTGGTGAGGCAGACAAATTGTCAAAGGAAGGTTGTAGTGTGGATCCAGGGATGATCAACTTCCAGACATTTGGAAAAGGATTCTTATAGAGGTCTGGTCATATCATGTTTTGATGGGACATGTTTTGTTCCAGAGTCAAATTGGATAAACAATGTTCTTTATGGAATATGCTCTCATAGAAATACTTTGTATTTTGTTTTTCGGCATTAAGAGTGAGGTAGTAACATTTTGGTGAAAATGACAAACTAGAAGTCACATTCATAGAGTTAGCAACAATTCAGCGTAGAGAATTAGAAAATGTCCTAAAGACATGATGGTAGGCTTATGTAATTGCCTCTAAAGATGTAAGTGGACAAAACATATGCATACGTACTTTCTTTTATAATGAAAGATAGTATTTTTTCTTTCTTGAAAAATGATAGATATTTTGAAGAATAATATAGATATATAGATATATAATTTTTCAAACATTAAAATTTTAATTTTTCTTTTTTAAATGAGTTAAATAAATTAAAATGTTAGAATTTAATTAACATTATATATATATATATACACACACACCAATCACATACACTAAAAATGCATTGATTTTAATATTTTAATGTATATTTTTTTTGCTATGTCTTAATCAATGTACATTGAAATTAATGTGTTTTAAATTGGAAAAAAATAAAATACAAATAAAAAATTGAAATTCAAAAGCAAGAGTATTACTAAGCAAGAGGCTAAACATCTTGTATTGATTATAAAAAGAGTGAAAACTCTTTGGGCCACATATTCTTTGAGGCTTATCAATACAGACTAAACATGTCATTTCACCTAATGAAACCTAGGTGGTAGAGTTAACAACTCACCTCAAACCCTTAAATCTACCCTTACTTGAAAATATAAATATGAATATTTTAATAATAACTGGTCTAGATGGTTAATTCAATAAGTAGAGATTTAGTTACTAAAAATAATACTACTATGCTCTTGAGGTTAAACTCTCTTAATAAACTGGCTCAAAGTGATCCCTTTGATAGTCTGTAACAAGCTGATGATCGTTTGGAAAATCTTGCACATGGGATGCCATATTTGCCGGACAGAATAAGGAGGTTCTTAAGACCAAGTAAGGGGACCATCCATCCATGTGACCCCAGGGTGCCCAAAGAGACACAGAGAGTGAACTCAGCGACCTTCAGATTTGGGTCAACAACTTTTCGAGATTGATGAAGAGAGTATCATGATTTTTAATGACAAACGCGGAAAGCCTCTGATCATCATGATGGTTGGTGGAAGATTAAATGGACGCGGAAAGCCTCTGATCATCTTGAGTCTCTACGCTGTGAAGAAATAAACGGTCAGATATAATTCAGCGAAAAGAATTGTAAACCTGTTAATTGGGTTTAGTTTGGTTGCGCAGAGGAAATGATGTTTTCGCTGCACAATTAACCAGTGAAGCTAGTAAAGAGGCTAGTGACAAGTGTTAGTGACTAGTGTTAGTGTGGGATGTGTAAGAGGTTAGTGAGAAGGGTTAGTGTGGGGGGAGGTGTAAGGTTAATTGTGCAGTGAAGCATTTTTTAGTTTAATATGATACAGATATTGTAACGTTATGTAATATGGTATTTAATTTTAAGAATAAAAATCACTGTATTTTGAAAACATTTTTACCTTATTGTATTTAACTTCAAGAATATTGTATTTAATTTTTAGAATAAAAAAATTTGTACCGTGAAAACATTTTTATTCTACCAAAATAAAATGAAAATAATAAAAATAATAACGTTCAATTAAAAATAACTTTATGGTATTGATCCATGGTGTTTAGGCCACGGAATATAGTCTATATGAAGTGTGAAATTAAATCATTCTAGACCCATCTTAACTCCGGATCAGAGGGACCAAATCTCCTCAGACGCCAACCCATTTTAGAGTGAAAAGAGAAGGGACCAAATTTTTTGAGATGCAAACCTCTTTTAGAGTGGAAAGAGATTTGATACATTTCAAGGCTTAGCACATCCGGAACTAAGATAGATTTAGAGCACATCAGACCTAAGATGGACCTAGGCTAGTGTATATCTAAGTGTAATGCAATGTATGTGTATATCTATATCTAAGTGTAATGCAATGTATGTGTATATCTAAATGTAATGTAATGTAATTAATTTTTTATAAATAAAACCCCTCTTACTTAATTTTTATATTTTATGTTAACAAATATATACCTTTTAACCATTATTAATAAAATTAGTTATATTTTTTTTATTTTTAACATTATATTAATACCCAATCTCCTTTTTACTCTCTTTTAAATAATGTATTTAATAACCCAAGGTTTACCTCTAAATAATAATATTATTAAATAATGTAAATTTAAGACATAGTCTCCTCCTCCATAATTAATTATTATTAATTATTAATCTTGGTTTAGTTAAATCTCAATTTTAAAAATTTTCTTAATGTTTAGATATATTCATTTTTCTCCTTTCTACTTTTCTATTTACCTATTAAATATATTATAAAATAATGAATAATTAGGTTTTGTTGTAGAGAAAATAATTTTCATCCTAATTTTTTGTCTTTTTTATTTTAATTTCCGTATGCTTTTAAGCCCATAGGGTAAGATCAATTGATCGATTCCCCATCGTTAAAGCACCTTTGTTATTGAAGGGTCACATGTTCAATTCTCTCGACACTCTCGAGGTCATGCTTTGTGATTGAGCCGACACGAAGTGATCCCTTCAAGTGGATCTGCCTAGTATTATCGATCTATGAACCACATAGAAAAAACTCTTCATACGCTCTTACAAAATGCTTCACACTCACTAAACCTTAATTAAAAAAGGAAAAGTTATATATAGTTTTATATATATATATATATATATATATTATATAATATTTATATATATAATAAATCCAAAAAATAGAGATCCTATGTCTATGACATTTTTAACCAGCGATCTAAAATAAGTGTACCATAATCCCTATAGAAAACCCCTAATACCAACTTATATTTGCAAAACATTACAAAATTTCAAGACAAAACAATTTATATGACATTTAACTTCCCCACCCCCGCCGCTTTTACCTATCGCTCAACATTATCGTCTCCAACCTTTTGTGTAGATTTTTACTTGTAGATTCAACAACTTATGTGATATACTAAAACACAAGACAAGATCTATTAAACTCTTTAGCGAAAACCAAAATTGATCGATGAAAACAATAAGCAAAAAAGGAAGAATATCAATCGCACATAACACAATATTTCTCTAGGGAAAGCAACTGCTCAAAACCTCAACTATCTATATTGCATTAATCAGAAGATATGAGAAGAAAAATACAATGTTTGTTCGTCTTGAACAATTCCTGCACTAGTACAATCTATCTCTCTACTTCACAAACTAGTTCAAGCCAATACTTAGCTAAATTTGTTGTTTTCCATGCTCCTACTTCCTTGCACAATTACTGAGAGAATTAACCCATATTTAATTGGGAAATCCACCCTCCATAATTGTGCAATCCATCCATAGGCCTTCTACTGATTGCATGCACCATCTGTACAACTGGGAAAATTATACAACTGATAGTACAGTGTCCCTGAACTCTAAACTTAATGGGGTCTTCCTCTGCACTGACATGCATGAGATATTTATGAGTGAAGCTTTAGTTAACTGGTGTGGCACTCAGCATGCATTGGTGCACTTACCCACTACTAGACTCCTACTAATTCCTCCAATAGTTAGAACTAGTTTAACTGACCATAACTCGGTTACACTGATTTATCTAATTACAACTCAAAAGAACTCAACTCGGGCCCCTAAAATTTAGGGATCACTCTACATAAATCTAGATAGACTTCCAACTCAAATTTCCTAAGTCAATTAAGTCAATTTAACTTAATTAACTGCTACAAGCTGCTATGAGAATATAATTACAATTTAATTCCTAATTTAATTCAAGGACAAATTAAATTGGAATTTCTAGATGTTATTTTTAATATTTCTTGTTGTTATTTTCAACACTCCCTCTCAATAAGAAAGGAATTTAGCTCTATCCTAATCATGTACCTTTGGAATGTTCTACATGCAACAGTTCTTTATAGTATTGTTGATGCTGCGACTTCTAAAACTGGCATCCAACCTAAATCAGTATGATGCATCTGTCACCAGAGTGTCTGACTGCTACTAGCTCCTGCATTTTCTACTGAAAACTTTGCACTTTTGTTGCCTCTGCACTGCTGCCAACTCTGCTTTGCGCTCCCAAATATCTGACTACTGCTAATCTCTGCCTCTGTCACTCTGACATCTTACTACATCAACTGCCATTGATCCATCCTGCGACTGTTTACTGTGGGCTCCCTAGAAAGGTAATGATCCATGAGACAAAACATCTTAATGGATCCTGCCTAAATTTCTACACTCTTGGGACTATTGCTTCACATCACCCCACCTCTCACTTGGAGGTATGGCTGCATGTGCTCCCTATGCCCACTTGGCTCGAAATTTACCCCTATTGGAGGTCTCTGTTTGAGTGAATGTCTCCACTCAGTCTCCTCTCTGCTTCTCTAATTGTGGTTGCTCCACAACTTTCTGAGGCTTCTTCTATGGTTGCATGTTGAGAAGTAATTCATCCTCCCTCTCAACCACCAAGTTTCTAACCTTTGCTTTGCTTCTCAAGGCTTTGCATGCATCTTGTACCTCAAGTGCATACATGTTCTTGACTCGCACAATGATCTATTTCACGTGTTCCATGGCGATGTGTTTAAGGAAAACCTTTCCTTTACTAAAAATCACATCATAGCCATGATCTTCCAATACCACAACAGAAACAAAATTCTTCTTAAGTCCTCGAACATACATCACATCTGTGATTCTAAGAGAGGATCCAGACTACCTCTAAAAGGTAATTGTACTGATGTTGGTCGCGTTATACCTCCCATCATCTCCAAACTCTATGTTCTACTTGAGGTCTTTCTCCTCAAAATCACCGAAGAGATCTCTATTCCTTGTCATATGGAACAAGGAACTCCTGTCGAGATACCACAAGCTTCCCATTACAGTGTTGGCTAGGCATACAATGGGAGTGAAATCAAGTTCGAATCGTGAAGCCAAAGCTTCACTTGCTGCTGCAACTGTAGGATCCTTCTTGCTTGCTTTCTTCTGTGGGTAATTCGTGGCAAAGTGCCTATACTTGTGACAGTGAAAACACTGACTTTTGATAAGTCCTTCTTGCTGCCATCCTCGCCTTGGGACTTCTTTCCCTTGGCTTTATTTTATTTGTTGACTAATGCAAAGTCCTCCTCCACTTATTTGGAAGAGGTCTCATCTCTGGGGTTCCACCAAATCTCTTCCTGTACCAAATCTGACCACAACCACTCCCAATTTGGTAGCTTCTCCCTCCCATTAATTGAGTCCTGGTAACTGTGTCAGCTCTTGGGAAGTCCCAGAAGAGCTAGGCTCACAATATCATCTTCGGCAATAGTAATCCCATAATAAAGATAATTTTCTAGTAGCATTCTTATAATATCATATTTAACATATTTATTACATTATTTTATATCATTTTTATTTATAATTTTCAAAAAAATTATTATCATAATAATACAAATAAATATAAATTAAATTTATATAAATAAGGTGTAGCCATTATAGACGAAAGATTTTTTATGTGATCTTAGCAAAATAATTTCAGAGGAATGTGTTTATGTTTTAAACATGCATTTTTTGAATGGATAATGATCACAGCCCTAAAACCCAAGAGTCACTCAATTTTCAAAAAAACTTAAACTCAATTAAAATCAATAAGAAATTTTGACAAAACCCATTCATCTATAATAAACTAACCATATTATATTATAGTGTTTTATTATATATACTTTACATCAGTTACTAATATTTTATAACTCATTTCATTGTCATTAACATATTTTATTATAAACTCTCTTTTTTCAATATCCCACTAAATTCATTGATTTTTCAATACCAATGACTTTTATTTAGCTCATGAAAAGTCAATGTAATAGGAATTTCTCTCATTTACCAATTATTGTGGTTCAACTTTATTTTTTTTAAAGGGTGTTCAGGGTGCTACATCCACGGGGAAATCTAAGTTAATCAACCAAAAGGATCTATCAATTTAACTTATGAAAAGTCAATGTAATATGAAGCTCCCTCATTTACCAAGTATTTTGGTTTAACTTTATTTTTTTTAAAGGGTGGGCTACATCCACGGTTAAAAAGTCAATGTAATATGAAGCTCCCTCATTTACCAAGTATTTTGGTTTAACTTTAATTTTTTTAAGGGTGGGCTACATCCACGGGGAAATCTAAGTAAATCAACCAAAAGAGATCTATCAATTTAACTCATGAAAGGTCAATGTAATATGAATCTCCCTCATTATCAAGTATTTTGGTTCACCGATGAAAATCTAGGTGGATCAACCCCAAGGGATCTACCCCTGGGCCAAACTAACAAGGCCTAGGTAGATCAACCCCAAGGGATCTACCCCTCAACCAAACTAACAAGACCTGACCACAAAGGCATCGAAGAGATTTAACCCTGTGACTCATACTTAAGAACAAAAACTTGACCAACTAATCCATTCCTTAAAATTTCTAATTCAATTTTATATTTGAATTAATATTCTAATTCTACTTTATATTTGCTAAATTTAATAAATTTATTATCCCTTAATTTATGTCCTCTATAATTTTGCAAGAGTTTTTTAAAATTATATTCTAGTTTGATTTGTTTTCCAAAAGTGCTAAAAGGAAAAATCCATTTTAAACCCATTAAAACAATAATAAGAACAAACCACCCAATTCCATCCCAAAAAACTCTAAAATCTAGTCCTTTTCATAAATAATAAATACTCAGTAAAAAAATTCTCAATTACACCAGCACACTTTATAAGAAAATAAATACAACATGTTGCAAGAAAAGCATTTGACTGATACCCAAGGGCGGTATGGCATGTGAAACCAATCAGTGGGATTGTGGAATTCACTGCAGAATTATTACATGTGAAACCCATAAGTGGCATTGTGGAATTCACTGCAGAATTAACTTAATAGCTGCAAAATTAATACAGAAGATAACTTACCAGAGCATCACACCGGAGGCCAAAGAGAGGCGCATAAAGCCACCCAAGTTGCTAAACGCCGACCAGGAAAACCCCGCCCACGCGTCTCTGCAAGCACCGCTGAACACGTAGCCCATCTGAGCCACCACGATGATCCACCACGACAGATCCAGCACCAGCGCAGCTGCAGGCAGACCCCATCCCACCTTGAATATCAAGATCCAGCTCAGCAACACGTGCACCACCAACGCACACCCAGCAATGGTTGCCATCACCATCACTTTGCTCTGCGCCTGCAGAAACTTGGCGAGCGGGAAAACCATGGAGTAAGCGAAGAGCTGGGGGAGCATCCACAGAGCAAATGTGCCCGCCAGCTCTGCTATTTCCTTCTCTTGCCCAATCAACAGCAAGAGAGGCGTGGCGAAGACATAGAGCAAACTCAGAAAGCAGGCGATGCAGAGGAGAATAATCCAGGAGCGCTGCATATACAATCCCAGCATGTCAAGTCTTCCGGCTCCCACGGATTGCCCGCAGAGCGTTTCGAGTGCACTCCCCATCCCCAGCTGCCACAAAAATTACCATAATTATTGCCATGGTCGGAATTCAACCAAACAATTTTTATCAAATCATTATGGTCAAAATCGAGTGAAACAATTTTTATCAAATCATCGGATCATAATTTTATTTTGAAAATTTTAAAAATCCACACTTTGCCATGACTCAACCACCAACACATTTCAGAATTAGAATTCACTCACCATGATCCCATATGAAAGCCCAGCAATGACTGAATTCTCAATGGACACCGCCGCCAGTTCCAGATCGCCTATATGCCCAATGAAGGTCTGCGTGATTGCCCCCAGCGAGTACTGGCAGATTGAGGTAAAAATAGCAGGACCCGCAAGACACCAGAGCTTTTTGGACTCCTCCCACCATCCATGAGCAAAGATCCTGCAGCCTTTAATGGGCGGACGATCGTTGGGAAAATTATAAAGATGGGGTGGATCGTCGCCATATTTGGCAATTTCTTCTGGACCATCGGCCGGATCGAGTAAGGAAATTCTTATGAGCGAGTCAGTGGTGTCATCCATCAATCTCGAACCCATGATGCCTAAATCAGAGACAGAGTGAGAAGAACAGCCTCAGAAACTTTCAGAAACTGGTGCGGTCGAACCATGGTGATATTATTGTGACAGAGGGGAGAAGCCTGTCATCATCATGATGTTTGGTGGAAGATTAAATAGATATAAATTCTGTAGCAGTAGGACTGTAACGAACTCTCCATTCGGAAGCAAGGACTAATTGGTCATATATATTCGTCTTCATTACATCACATCAATTTATCAATATTCGTAATAATGGGTTGATTAAATTAAAATGTATAATTATTATTATAATTATATTTTTTTAAAAATTGGTTAAAAATAAAATTAATATATTGATTAAATTAAAATGTGTAATTTTAATTTTAATTCGAGAGCTAAATCAGAGGTTGAAATGTACGATCCGTGAAGCCAACATGAATTTGACAAATGGACAGCATCGTGATTGGTTTGTGGCTTCGCTACTACCACATTTAAAGAGTAAGTTATCACAGCAGAAGATAACAACTCACGCAGAGGCTTTGGAGATTGTCATGACATTACATGAGACCCCATGCAAGCTCTTAATCTAGGAGTTCCGCTGATCTGCGTGCAGTTGAAGAATATGTGCCTTGAGATGTAAAGCTTGAAGCAGGATAGGAGGATATAGGATAGGACGGTTTGGCGAAAGGTACACGAAGAAGTATGGTGTGTGAAATGCAAGAGTCAGGGTCATGACAAAGACCATTGTCTGGTCTTTACAAATTACCTTGCAGGAGAAGGACCGATGCCTTTAAGGCTAGAAGCTCAAACAGGACCTAGCACCACCCTTGCCTTCTGATGCGCTATCTGTCAAATAGCCAGAAAACATGGCACGGATAACTGCCACTTGTTACACAAGTATACACAAACTCCACAACAATGGTTCTGCAACTTTTGTAGGTCAGTGAGACATGATGAGCGTACTTGCGGGAGCTATGCACTGTAATGAACTCTCAATTTGGAAGGAAGGACTAATTGGTCATATATATTCGCCCATCAATTTACCAATATTCGTAATAATGGGTTGATTAAATTAAAATGTGTAATTATTATTATTATTAAAGATTAGTTAAAAATAAAATTAATATATTGATTAAATTAAATTGTATAATTATTATTATTATTATTATTATTTTTCTCGAAGGTGGAAAAAACCTATCAAATTCAGAAAATCAAACCTACAATGAGGACAGCCATCTCTGGCTGCTATTCACAATTGTAGGCAAATACATCACTGTTATCAAGGAAAACCACGCCACCTAGAATAACCCCTTAGGTGGTCCCCAAGGGAGCAGGCTCTCACTAGTAAATAAGTTAATTTTTTTTTTTTAAATATAAGTTTTATTCATATTTTTATAGGAAGATCTATTTTAGATACATATTTCATTCGTTAAATTGGCAATGAGGCAATCATCAATGAATGCAAACTCACTCATCATAATTATTCAAGTAAAACCAAACCACTTGGAATTTCATAATAATCATGTCATGCTATTATATTTATAGTAGAGATTAAAAAAATGATGATGATTAAATGTCCACTAAGACCAATGCAGCATATCGACCTGAACAAAATAAAAGTTTAATTGTGATTGGAGGTGTGGCAAATGCTAGGGAAATGAGAGCAGATGTGAGTAAGGGTCAAAGAATCTGAGATGAAGTGTTTTTCATCTTCCACCCTCTTAGTATCAAAAAGGTGATAGAGTATTTTGTCCAAGGGAGTTTTGGGAGTCGTCCACCCCACATTTTCACATGGAAGCATTTTCACTTGGAAGCTCATGATTTTTTTTTCTTAGTGTTGGTATAACAAAGAGATAATTCCAGTTAGCAAGGGTGAGATTGATCACCTCCTTATAACTTAGCTTCTTTTTTCCCTCCAACTCCTTATTATGCCACGATTTATCCTTAAATTTGGAGGTAATAATATTTTGACACCCTCCTTGATTACATATTGTTATACATCATATACATAAACATAGCCCTACTTTCAATGGGGAAAAGGCCAACTTCAATCATGAGGATGGGATAGGGAATATTTTCCTTGATCTTGAGGTTATAGATTAATAAGTGTGAAAAGTAAAGTAATAAAATATAATATTAATATTGTGTATTAAATTTAGATGATTTGAAAATAGATGAATATATATAAATATATATTCGGGGACTAAGCTAAGCTTAAGCTAGTTCATTTATTAAATGGAAGAACAAACTATCCATAGTGAGATGCTATCATAAAGATCATTTGAAAATTGGTTGAGACTTAAATACTTTTTTAAATTATTTAATTTTTAATATATTTTCTTTACTCTCCATAATATTTTACTTAAAATAATTCACTAAATTTATAAAATATATTAAATTTTTTAATTTAACTATTTCGAAAATACATTTAAATTTGTTCTACATCTTGGTTATAAGTATGGGATAATCTTACAATCTTATTTAAGATATTAATGGAATTTTGTCCTAATTTAATTTTATTTATTTTAAAATTATTCTTTATTAATTAATTTTAAATGAAACATGAATAACATGGAAGTTCACTTTTTCAGCATTTTTAATAAAATATTTTAAAAAATAAATTCAAGTTACGGTTAATAACATTGTTACACATTAAATTAAACAATCTGCCAATTATAACTCTTTTGTTATATCTTACTGATACAAATGGAAAATTATAGGAATATAAGAGACTTGGGAAAGTAATTATTTAATACCCACACACTCACATATTGTGTTATATACTAATCGCTTTTTTAATTATTGGCACTCTATATGAGCTCACAAAACGTTAATATTAGTCCGCCGGGCTTTATCCTTACCCATACATATATGTTTTTTTGGAAAGTTTATTTATTATATATGAAAGGAGAAGTATGGCAAGAGATTCTGACAGATGAAAATACATTTTGTAGTAAGATTTAAACTAATTAAAAAAAAGCTTATTAGAATAAAGAGGTCAAAAAAAAGCTATAAAAAATCAAACAATAACAACGAGTAATTGTTTTAAAAGTAAAGAGAGACCGATAGAATTATTAAATTGGAATTGTTGAATTTTTGTTGATGATAAAAAAAAATACAAGTGGTTAGTGCACATTTCTCAAGGTATGGTTATAAGAGTGGAAGATGAAGGGTCAAAAAATTTGGCTTCACTTTAATGTTGAATGAAAGTCACAAGGCATAACACCAAACAATCAACAATGTTAGTTTTAGGGTAAGGAAGGAGGGAGTAAGGATACCATCAGGAACTTACCATGAAGCTAGCTTTTCATAATGACCAAAACCATTAACAATCTTAGTTTATTGACTATAACCATTGGCAATTTTAGTTTTGGAGAGAGAAAGGACAATATCACATTAGTGGCATATATCAACTTCAAGACTTACCATAAAGCAAGTTTCCAGAATGGGAAAAAATTTTGGACCTAAAACCATTAACAATTTTAGTTTTTGGAGGAAGGATAATATCACTTTAGCAACGTACATCAGTTTCTTTCTGTTGCATCACTGGTATAGTTGCTCTTGTGGTCATTGAACTCTAAAATTCTATTATTCAGAGAACATTATCATTATAATTGTATATGGAAGGAAAGTAGTAACAGTGTAAAATTGAAAACTTTGATATTTGGAAATAGAGAAGCCTTTATTTTCAACTCCAAGAGATTTTCTTAGAAAATTGTAAATAGTGATTGATAAGAGAAATTTTTAAAGGACAAATGAATCTAGAAAATGCAAATTTACAACTCCATGGGATACCTGGTTAACTATGTGGATAAGCTAAAGACAAAAAGGACCATGTGGATCATGAATTCATACAATATCCTTCAACCTGGATCAAAACGCCAAAATATGGCTTCCATTGTTTATTGGTTTTTTTTTAAACCTAGCATAATGTTGCTAGATTGTAATTGTTTTTCAATGTTAGTCTTTGGTGTTTTAGTCTCGAAATGCAATAATGTACAAAACTTGGACATCAAACTATGCTATGAAAATAGTTAATTTCAAATTGTTCTTCTCGAGAGCTTCCCCATTATTACTACATACAACTTTCATGTTTTTTTTTTTTTCCAAAGCACTTTTAATTCAAAATTCTCTTTGGTTTCAAAAAGATGTATTTTTCAATATCAACAAAAAAACCGATTATTGTAATTTTTCAATATCTTTCCAATGAAAATATGACTGAAACTAATTATAACCAAAACTATGAATTGGATGTTAAACAGAATATCCATATAGAACCATAATTCATTTCCAAAAATGGATTTCACACGAACTAAAACCACACCCAATTTCATTAATAATTTTCTATGAACAACCTATCCAAATTTGTTGAATTACTGGGTGATACTTCCTATTGAATTCCCTCTAGATGAGTCTAGATTCTGAAGAACCAAGGCATAAAAAAAAATATGACAATGATTGTTTCTTCATGCCCTGAGAGGACTAAAATTTCAATCAACCAATAGATGTGATAGCCAATAAGGTCTGCAATTACAACAAGGATTTGAATAGGACATAAGGGTGGCATGTTGTATCATTAATTCATTATGATGAGAGACACTCTTTATTATACCTGGTAAAATGTCCAGATGGGATGGTGCAAAGCGTGTAGGAGTTGCTTCCATGAGATCTTGTATGGGTATACTTGTTTTTCATATTCTAATATGATAGAAGAATTATGGGCTAATACTCAAATTATATACCTTGGATCAAGCAAAAGGGCAAATCACTAAAACCACATTTTTTATTCAATTAGATGTTGTGAGTGCCTTTGTGAGAACAGACAACAAATTCTTCTTGTGAATGCCTGTTAGGCCCCTATACTACTAGTGTAACCCCTTATTGTTATTAGTACAACCCCCTTATTATATTGGTGTACCCATGTAGTGCCCATATTGTCACTATTGTGCCCCATAGAAACCCACCATTGTTATTATTGTGCCCTTACATTATTATTGTTATGTCGGCTCTGATTACATTATGACCCCTTAGACTCCTATATATAGAAAGGTTATTTCATTGTATAATTCCAAGAATTGTTATTTTATGTAATGTTAAAGGAGGTGTTGCCCTCGAAGAGGCTGAATTCTAAGGCGTGGATCTCTCTTTTCTATCTTTTTGTGAGCTGGTTTCATAACAATGCCTCTACGAGAATATACAACAAATTCTAGTAGAAGAGATGGGGAGAATGGAGACAGTTTGAAGGGATTGGAAGCACAATTATGAAAAATAACTAAAACCAACAAGAGTGCATTAGGTAGAAACTGCAAGATCAAGAAGACTTGATACATCCTAGGTTTGTAAATCTGAGGTCCCTTGTGCCTCACCAACAGTATTCTTTGGTTCCTATGGACAAGGGGAAGAAGTAGCAAAGAATGAAGACTCTGTGGAACAACATTCTGAGCATTTCAGGAGAACAAACCCATCCATGGTGTCATCAGTTGTAGGAAAAAAAACACTGCTCACTTTGGGCATGTGTTGGGGCAAAGTGATTGCCTGTGATTTAATTTGTCAAATCGGGGGTTTCGTAAACTTGTGAAGCATGCGTGCACTGCATGTGCTAGAAATTGTCTTTTAGTTTAGATCAATCTAACTACAAAATAACGAAAACCAATTCATATAATCTATGAAATCAAATAATGAAAATCAAGTTCAACTAACTTGTGAAATCAAAAACAACTAATGTATGCTTAGTTACTCCAACATTCAATTATGAAGTGTTACCTTCTTGAGATGATGTGTAAGCAACTATTTATACTTTAACTTCTAATGTCCTAGAAAAACAAGTAAAGTGTGCAAAAAATAACTCATTAATTGCATGTATCAAATATCTAGCCATTCAATCTTGAAATATGATTAAATCAATTTCTTATAATGATCTTTAGGAATACCAGTTAATGCAATCAAATGAGGATCTTAAAAGAAAATATAAAAGCACGAAAAAGTAAAGCTCAATGATTGCATAGGTTGAATATTCAATCACCCAATTTGAAGTCACCTTCTTGGCCTGATCCTTTATTCAATTATACAATGAATTGATGGTTTGATCTAAGAAATTAAATAACAGAACATGAAAGGAAACTAAATAACTATGAGCTCTTGCCTTAAACTTAATCCTATTAGAAAATACTTAAATCTTCCCTATTGAAATGTTTTTAGAAAAGCAAAGATTCAATAGTCATTCTAAAACTAATACTAAGAAAGCAAATGAACTTTAATCTATAAAAGCAATTAATATCACAATCATTAGATGGTCATTCCAATGGTGTATGAGGATGGCAAGTGAAGAAGCTCTATATGCAAGCAAAACTAAATCTTCAAATTTCCAAGTATAAGCTCCAAATTCTCTATTAAAAACATGATAATTTCTCCAAATTTACACATGCCTTTCAAAGGAGAAGGCTCTCCTATTTATATAAAACATAAGAAGCTGCCCTATTTGATGAGGATCCACTAAAATTTCATATAGTTACAACCAAATAGCTCATAATGAAACACATATCCCCTAAGTTTCTCATAGAGTTCTAATCCAAATAAGAAATGATGAGACACCTCATAGAGTTATAATCCAAATAGGACACATATCATTCTTTGACCTTTATCCAAATCTCCTTTGAAGGGAATTTGAATTTGAACATTGGAGGGAACATAAGACTGCCTTGGAAGCTTCCAAGTGACCTACACATGTCATGAAACTCAAGCCACATATATAGATACATGAAACCATGTTAGTTTCCTAGTTTTTAATTATAAATTCATTTTAAATGCATAAATAAATAACTTTGGAAAATAAGGATCCTAACCCATATAGTTATGAAAATGGTGGCTAATGAAAGGTTATATGGTTATGGAGTTGCGACATGTGAGTGAAATGGGGGCAATAAAGGTGAAAGTGGATGTCATTTTGAAGACATTTTGGAGGCCCAAAATACTAGAGTAATTGCATGTCCTCATGCAAATATTGTGTTAATTCCTTTGATTGCTCGCAACGTCTTTGCTTTTGAATGAGCTTGGCTTATATCATATGTCCTTAAACTTTGCATTTGACAATTTTATTTATTTTTGCAAAGTATTCCTTGTCATACATTGAATTGCAACATGTTTGGTTAGTTCTTGTGTTTCAACCAAATTCTAACTGGTATTGGTTCTTGTGTTTCAATACCTTATTTCCTTTTGTTGCAACAAGATTCATTGAACATATTTAAGAATGCATCTTTAAAATCAGCCATATAGTGTGCTCATAATTTAGGCATTATTTGCAAATCATATAACTTTTTGAACCATAATGCAATCATAATTGATTAGGACAAGTATGTTAGGATGAAATGAAAATGTGTGATGGTGTATGATATATGAAAATGAAATGGTGTCCCTTCCCCCCAACTAAAGATATGACAATGTGAAAGAGGAAGTGAGGAATTTCCCAAAGTTACAATTTTAGTATTTTAAGGAATTTCATGACTAAAAATTATAAAACCACATACCTTCACTTACCTTCAATGTGCATGAGTTATGGAAATTGAAGAGTGTGGCTGCTTCTGGATCATGGAATGAAATGTAGAATTCATTTGCTTCTTGGTTGCATAAATGGTGGATGAAGTTGTGAAGTGGATTCTTTATTTTTGCTGCTAAATCTATTGTATCTGCTACAAAATGTTGAAATGATATATTCTTCAATCACTATAAAACTGAGGGTACAACTCTAGTCATGTGAATAAATGTGTCGGTGTCAAGCATGAAGAGAGGTCATTGGATTACCGCCCATTGATGAATGTCCTTAACAAATGCGAGGCAAACACGCCATTAATTTCAACGAGTGCCAAGGTACCTAAGTACATCTTGCGAAGGGCGAATAAATGATCCGATTTCGAGCCATTTTCAATATCCAACGATCAAGAGACATTGATGTATTTCCATGATTGTTGGTGAGAGAGTCTGTCATTAAGGCATACAAGCCTCAAGGTACTAATGAGGACTCTAGCCTTGGACCTAGATTATGTGTCGGTGTCGATAGGACAAGGCTTGTTAGAAGGAAGGCCTTAAGGAATCCTCCATCATCTAACGCGAGCATGAAACAATGATTTTGAAGGACTATGAATGGATATTTTTGAAGTGGATCAAGGTTTATTTAATGAAAAGGAAAATGACAAGTGAATGGAAAGTTAAAGGACAAATCAACATGTAAACGAGCTGAATGTCTTTATGAAAATGGGTTATGAGTTAGTGAAAGTAAGGCAGGAAAATATAGTTTCTATGAATAAAAAATGAGTAGTGAAGGAAAATGAGATGAGAATTTTATTGACTAACTGAGTGAAATGCATTGCGATTGCAAAGGAAATGAGATGAATGTTTATTGACTAAAGGAGTATGGATAATCTAAAAGGCTTGCAACTGATGGATCTAATATGCATTAGCAAGTGCTCATGCATTGATATTTCATCTCTGTTGCTGCTCTGATCATTTTCTTGTGAAATAAATATGGTCTTTGAGAGAGACTATTTGCTTATGGTCATCTGTTCTTCCTCCTGGAACCTGCAAAAACTAGTACTTCTTCTCCAATGGATCGTAAGGTTATCAAAATAGAGCGGTGATCAATCTCTCCGTTAATGACATTTACATAAAAAAAATAAGAATCGGTACTATTAAACAAGTTCATGGAAGAAAAACCAAAAGAGTTTATACATGTGTCGAAAGTAGTGCCTAAGTTACCTGTTGTTTCTTTTTAGCAATTTCTTCATTTTCTACTGTTTCAATATCTGATAATAGCTTCCTCATTTTGTATACCTCATCAAGATCTTTCCAACGAAGCTTGAATCATCGAATTCCGATGTCGTATGAGAAAGTTATACTATTTTGAATTTTTTATGAAACAGTGAAAATTGTCATGTAAAATGTGGCATGGGAACATGATGCTACAGTGAAAGATTATGTAAGCAGATGAAATGGCATTTTGATCATGAATTTTTGGTTAGAATGCATTGCTTGACAAATAAATCATTGAGTTAAATGCATAGCTGAAGAATTGTTTTCCAGCTACAAAATTGTCGATTAGTTATAGAATCGTTGTTCAGCTGCAGAATGTGCACAATTTCTGTAATTAAAATCTTAAACAAACAACCCAAGTTAGTAAATAACCAAAAATGAATTCAAAGAGCAAGAAACAAAGTTGTGGTTTTCTGGAGCCAAAATCTAGTGATAATTGCAATGCCTCTTTCAGAAAAATTAGCAAATTTATTTATTTATTTATTTTTCCAAAGAGAAAAAAGAAGAAGAAGTATGAAACAGACCTTCAGTTTAATAATCGATGAGAAATTTTCCCATCTGTTCCAAGATTAGAAGTTTTGAGCATTAAAACTAACTACAATTCACTCAATTTAAACATTCATCTTTGTCAACACTTGTTTCAAATCATTTACTGAAGTTTTGTATGCTTCAGTGCCCTTCTCTTCGTGGAAAACATCCAAGTTCTGATTTTCAATCAGCTGCTCTATAGTGCCTAGTGCAATCATCACTTGAGTCTCTTTGAAAACAAATTTAAATTCATCCTATATATTCCCATGTATGGAAGCTATCATCTGCAAATAAAGTTGGTAAAGAGTTTCTTGATCGGCATATTTTAATGAAGAGAAAATCATTAGGAAGTCCTATGTGGGACAAGCTAGAAAGAGTGAATGTAAAGCCAACGAAAAAGATTTCTAAGGCTCAAGAGAGAGAGGGAAATGCATGCACATTTTGAACACCCGTGCCGTGTTCAAATAATTCACTATGTATTAATTAGAAATCGTTTCCTCATTCAGTCAGTGAAACAGTGTCCCAAAGAATCTCAGATTTCTCTCAAACAGTTGCAAAATTGAGGAAACTGTTTTTGGGTTATTTAACTCGACCTATTCTGAAAATAACCCATGTCTCAATTTTTCGAAATTCGTTTCATTTCGTCGAAAATTATGTTTAAAAATTGATGTTTTTAAGTTTGTTATGCATTTCCTCTGCTCAAGTAACTACTGTGGTTGAATTTTTAATTTGCAGGCTTGTTGTTGGTTTTCGTCAAGAATAGTCCATCAAGACCTCTATCTCAAATAAAGAACTGCCTTTCTATAGTGTTGATCAGTATCCTAAACCTATCCTCGACTGCCTCGTGTACTATTTCCTTTTCTCCCTTCGTGTGGGCAGTGCTTTTATGGACCTTCTCCTCAGCAAATGCCTTGGCTTTGTCCACTTTCTCCTTGGTACTTGCTACCATGTTGCTCATCTTCTCCTTGGCTACAGTGGTGGCATTCTTTACAGGTTGCATCTTGAAATGGATAGAAGGATATACATAGTACAACTAATGTCAATGTCTTACGAAAACTGTGATATACTAATTAGATATACACACACTACTGTGATATTCCAAATTGAAAATGAAGCGATGAACTCTATAGGAACAAGTAAGCAAAATCTGTCAA
>APFE030815519.1:122078-137669 GCA_000404065.3 Pinus taeda | reverse complement strand
CTTGATTTTATTTTTCCTATTGTATCTACTTGAAAATTTTTTATATATTTATTTATTTATTTTTAAGTATATGAATGTTTCCAATGGAGCCATTTACAGAGTAAACTTTCTAAAATGTTCATACCCAAATTTGCAAAATGTACATGATTGTGCATGAGAACATGAGAAATCGTTTTAACCTTTAGATTTGCCGCAAGGATTTATTGAGGAATTGATGAATATTGTGGCATAATCGCTTCTTGATACCATTCCTCAATGTAGTCTTTGGGTTACATTCTAGATCCATTGTCCATAAATGGTTAGTAAAAACAAAAAAAATACACTCTAAAAACAACTAATGTATGCTTAGTTACTCCAACATTCAATTATGAAGTGTTACCTTCTTGAGATGATGTGTAAGCAACTATTTATGCTTTAACTTCTAATGTCCTAGAAAAGCAAGTAAAGTGTGCAGAAATAACTCAGTAATTGCATGTATCAAATATTCAACCATTCAATCTTGAAATATTATTAAATCAATTTCTTAGAATGATCTTTAGGAATATCAGTTAATGCAATTAAATGAGGATCTTAAAAACAAATATAAAAGCACGAAAAAGTAAAGCTCAATGATTGCATAGGTTGGACATTCAATCACCCAATTTGAATATTAGTATACTAATTAAATATACACATGCTACCTTGATATTCAAAATTGAAAACGAAGTGATGAACTTTGTAGGAACGAGTAAGTAAAATCTGTCAATCCTTTTTGGATAAAAGAATTGATATTTTTTAATTTAAAAATCTACATTTTCCTTATTCAAAAACATGAGGAATTTTTTTTCTTTTTGAAATATAACTTGTTTTTTTTATTATTATTTAAAATCAAAACATGATTTATTTATTTATTTTTATTTTTATTGAAATATTTTTGCAAGTTAGTAAAATGCAGAGAATAAGTAAAAATTTAAGATTTAAAGTCTAAACTTTTAAAAAATGCAATCAAGAACTTAAAAAAATGTATCAAGCTTGATTTTATTTTCTCTATTTTATCTTCTTGAAAGTGTTTTTTTTTTTAATAAGTATATGAATGTTTCTAATGGAGCCATTTACGGATTAAACTTTTTAAAATGTTCATACCCAAATTTGCAAAATGTACCTGAATGTGCATTAGGACATGAGAAATTGTTTTAACCTTTAGATTTGCCACAAGGATCTCTTGAGGAATTGATGAATATTGTGGCATAACAATTTTTTGATACCATTCCTCAATGTAGTCTTTGGGCTACATTCTAGATACTTTGTCCATAAATGGTTAGCAAAAACAAAAACAAATAAAATACACTCTAAACTAGAATTTAGTTCCTATGCACACTTCCTAGGCAATGGTGCCAAAATGTTGGGGCAAAGTGATTGCCTATCATTTAATTTGTCAACCCAGGGGTTTGTTAAACTTGTGAAGCATGCGTGCACTCTATGTGCTAGAAATTATCTTTCAGTTTAGATCAATCTAACTACAAAATAACGAAAACCAATTCATCTAATCTATGAAATTAAATAATGAAAATGGAATTCAACTAACCTGTGAAATGAAAAACAACTAATGTATGCTTAGTTACTCCAGCATTCAATTATGAAGTGTTACCTTCTTGAGATGATGTGTAAACAACTATTTAAAGTTTAACTTCTAATGTCCTAGAAAAGCAAGTAAAGTGTGCAAAAAATAACTCAGTAATTGCATGTATCAAATATTCAACCATTCAATCTTGAAATATGATTAAATCAATTTCTTAGAATGATCTTTAGGAATATCAGTTAATGCAAATAAATGAGGATCTTAAAAGAAAATATAAAAGCACGAAAAAGTAAAGCTCAATGATTTCATAGGTTGAATATTCAATCACCCAATTTGAAGTCACCTTCTTGGCCTGATCCTTTATTCAATTATACAATGAATTGATGGTTTGGTTTAAGAAAGTAAATAACAAAACATGAAAGGAAACTTAATAACTATAAGCCCTTGCCTCAAACTTAATCCTATTAGAAAATACATAAATCTTTCCTATTAAAATGTTTTTAGAAAAGCAAAGATTACATAGTCATTCTAAAACTAATACTAAGAAAGAAAATGAACTTTAAACTACAAAAGCAATTAAATCTCACAATCATTAGATAGCTATTCCAATGGTGTATGAGGATGGCAAGTGAAGAAGCTCCATATGCAAGCAAAACTAAATCTTCAAATCTCTAAGTATAAGCTCCAAATTCTTTATTAAAAACATGAGCATTTCTCCAACTTTACGCATGTCTTTCAAAGGAGAAGGCTCTCCATTTATACAAAAGCATAAGAAGCTACCCTATTTAATGAGGATTCACTAAAATCTCATATAGTTACAACCAAATAGCTCATAATGAGACACATATCCCCTAAGTCTCTCATAGAATTCTAATCCAAATAAGAAATGATTAGACACCTCATAGAGTTACAATCCAAATAGGACACATATTCTTCTATGACCTTTATCCAAATCTCTTTGAAGGGAATTCGAATTTGAACATTGGAGGCCAAATAAGGGTGCCTTGGAAGCTTCCAAATGGCCTATACATGTCATGAAACTCAAGCCACATATATAGATACATGAAACCATGTTAGTTTCCTAATTTTTAATCATAAATTCACTTTAAACACATAAAATAAATAACTTTGGTAAATAAGGATCCTAACCCATATATTTATGAAAATGGTGGCTAATGAAAGGTTATATTGTTATGGAGTTGCGACATGTGAGTGAAATGGTGGCAATAAAGGTGAAAGTGGATGTAATTTTGAAGACATTTTGGAGGCTTAACAACATGATAACAAAAATGGTTAATATTATGATGTATTTCAAGTTTGTGATTTTCCTAGGCCAGTTTGTAAGGCTTATACTAGCCAGACAGTTAGTTGTGAGTGCCTTTGTGATAACAGTCAACAAATTCAAGCACAAGTGATGGGGAGAATGGAGACATTTTGAAGGGATTGGAAGCACAATTGTGAAAAAGAACTAAAACGAACAAGAAAAGAAATGCTTAGGATGAATACCTAGCTGGACAAGCATAAAAAGAAAATAATCTCTGTGGAAGTAGGGGAAGAGTGCATTACGTAGAAACTGCAAGATCAAGAAGACTTAATACAAGAATTCTAGGAGAGAGTTCGACATTTGGAGCTGGAGCAACATCCTGGGTTTGCATATTTGAGGTCCCTTGTGCCTCACCAACAATATTCTTTGGTTCTTTTGAACAAGAGGAAGCAATAGCAAAGGACGAAGACTCTGTGGAACAAGATTCTGAGCATTTTAGGAGAACAAACCCATCCATGGTGTCATCAGTTGTAGGAAGAAAAAGGACTACCCACTTTGGGCATGATAACAAAAATGGTTAATAGTATGATGTATTTCAATTTTGTGATTCGTTAGGCCAGTTGTTAAGGCTCAGACTAGCCAGACAATTAATAGTAGCAAATTAGAAATAGAGTACTAATAATAGGACAACTAGGGAGCAATTACCAACATCAAGAGTTGTTGTTTCATGGAATACAATGATCGCAGGATATGGTATGCATGAGCAAAGTGAATATGCTCTTGGCCTTTTTACCAAAATGCAACAAACACGCATCAACCCAGACTCCATCACATTTGTTTTTGTTTTACCTGCTTGTAGTCATGCAGGGTTTTGGAGCAGGGAATGCAGGACTTGGTTGTAATTTGGATGTCAACCTCAAGCCTTCTTGTTCACAAGATTTAAGAAATTCCTAGGGAAATTTAGACATATTTCCTTGTGGAGTTTTTCAGAGAGGGATGTTTTCTTAGACAACACAATCTAGCCTAGGATTACTCTCCCTTGGGTTGGTCCTTCAGGTGTTTACAAAGTCTGAATAGCTACATGTTTTCTTAGACAATACAATCTAGCCTAGGATTACTCTCCCTTGGGTTGATCCTTCAGGTGTTTACAAAGTTTGAATAGCTGCTTCCATGAGATCTTGTATGGGTATACTTGTTTTTCACATTATGATATGATAGAAAAATTTTGGGCTAATACACAAATTATATACTTTGAATCAAGTGAAAAGGAAAATTAGCAATACCAAATTCTTTATTCAATTAGATGTTGTGAGTGCCTTTGTGACAAAAGTCAACAAATTCTAGCACAAGAAATGGGGAGAATGGAGACATTTTGAAGAGATTGGAAGAACAATTATGAAAAAGAACTAAAAGCAACAAGAAAACAAATGCTTAGGATGAATACCCATCTGGACAAGCATAAAAAGCAATAATCTTTGTGGAAGTAGGGGAAGCATGCATTAGGTAGAAACTACAAGATCAAGAAGACTTGAATCGAGATTTGAACTGGAGCCTGAAAAAAATGGACATTATGTACCCATGTCAAATATTTATGCTGCAAATGGCAGGTGGGATAATGTTTCAAAGGTGAGGACACTGATGAAAGACCGAGGCATTAAAATTATGCTAGGCTACAGCTTGGTTGAGGTAAAAAACAAAGTCCATGCATTCATTGTGGGAGACAAGTCACACTCTCAATCTGAGAAAATATATGCAGTGTTGAGCATCTTGGCTAAGCAGATGGAGGAAGGAGGGTATGTCGCGGGCATAAATTTTGTACTGCATGATGAGAAGGAAGAGGTAAAGGAAGACATGTTGCATAGTCATAGTGAAAAGCTAGCCATAGCTTTTGGCCTTGTAAACGCAAACCCTGCTTAGTGCTATGCCTATCAGGATTACGAAAAACCTTGAGTCTGTGGTGACTGCCACAATGCCACTAAATTCATCTCCAAGATTTCTGAGAGAGAACTAATTTTAAGGGATGTTAACCATTTCTATCATTTAAAGGATGGATCATGTTCATGTGGCAATTATTGGTGACATTGATAGCAAGTATAACATGCATGAGCGTGTGTAGAAATCTAGTGATGCTAGAAAACCTCAGTTTGGCTCCTAAATTTTTTCAAATGAGCAAAAAAGGGTAAAGATATTAATGGGCCGAAACAAACCAGAACAACAGGAGCTTTAGCATTATCTGTCTCAGAAAATTAATAATATATTATTATCTATAAACGAAGGCCTAATTGAGCATTTTGGTTGGTTAAGCCATACCAAAAATGTCTTTAATTGATATAATTAAAAGTAAAAACATTACTGATGAGCAAATGAAATTTGAATCATATACAATGTTGATCAGTATTATCATAAAAGTGGAAACAATATTGTACATGCTATGCAATGTCTTTCTTGAAATTTTATGTATGGTCTATACATAGAGACATGTTTGGTAGTTAATAACTAAACATATATACAATAAAATTATTCTATGACATCTAAACATATATACAATAAAAGCATTTTATGACATATAGATGTAATTGACAGTGGGAAACTAAACATATATACATGATGGGGCACAGCATCGGCAACACCTATTAATATTTATTGTGGTGCCAAACTGCGAGAGTTGTTCCTGCAATTGATTCTGTATTTTCTTGTGTGCGTCCTTTTCATGGATGTGAATTGTTTTTTTAGTATTTTTCTTATCTTCCCTAACAATTCAATAGTTGGATGCAAATAGTAAAGAGGCAATGATTGTCGGGGCAGGATCCCTTGCTTGCATATATTGTAAGGTAAGTTCATGTTGCTGAATTTCTTGACAATATTAATATAGCATGCGTAAGTAGCCTGTATCCATACTTGTTGTGCATCAAAAAAGAAAAAAATAGTAAGTGATAATGGACGTGTTTGCTGAAAACATATTTTTTCAAGAAATTAAGTAAAACAATTTTTTAAATAAGTATAAAACAATATGAGGTTAAATGTAATAGCAAGCAAATGTATGTGAAAATTGGTTAAGTAGCAAGTGGTGTTTACCATGTGGGTAAATATGGAAGACAGGGTGTACGATTGGCTAGAGTGAATCCTCTTGTACATATTTTGATGCAAGTAGTGATTCCTCTTGCTACTTAACCTCCCTTGAAATTGCAGTGAATGTTAGACCTTGTTATTCTTTGCTGAAAATATTTTGTTTGAAGATTTGAAATAAAATAAACAATTTTTTTAAATAAGTATAAAACAATATGAGGTTAAATGTAATAGGAAGCAAATGTATCTGAAATTTGGTTAAGTAGTAAGTGGTGTTTACCATGTGGGTAAATTTGGAAGACAAGGTGTATGATTGGCTAGAGTGCATTCTCTTGCACAGATTTTGATGCGAGCAGTGATTCCTCTTGCTGCCTACATTTAAGATATGGATTCTCATGCATGTGTGCGACACGTGAGAATGGAAATACTAGATTGATTTGAATGTCTGCCAATGACTGCACTCTTGAAATTGTAGTGAATGTTATCCCTTCTCGTTCTTTTATGTCTATGTCTATTGTTGCTTTGTCTAATGCCATTCCTTGTGACTTGTGTATCATTAAAGCCCATGCCATTAGAAGTGGTATCTGTTGGTGTGTACCCCTTGTGATGGGAGAAATGGGTACATATGTTGCATGTGAAATGTCCCATGGTGTTATTTTGTATTGGCTAAAGTTGACAACCACGAAGGATGGTAATTCTGGGGGATTTGAGTCAATTGAATAAAATATTGAAATAAGTGCGTCATTGACAAGGCTTACATTTACCCACAAGTTGCTGGTGAGCATAACTTTTTGTTCATTGCATAACAACACTTTTGCGAGAAAATTCTCATCTTCTGTTGTAGTAGAAGTTTGCTGCCGTTGTTGTTCTACAAAGCAAAGTGCGACTAAAAAATTCAAATTTTTAAGCATTTTTTATTATTCAAGACAACTAAGTTGTTCGTTGCATATAGGTGCATGGATTCTTCATATGTGTGCTGCACTTCATGCGTAAGAGAGGAATTTGTTCTTGACATTAGAAGTTTATAATCTTCAAGAGTAGATATTCCATTTCTGAGATTTGCGAGTATTTGCCGAAAAGTAACCTGGGATGGGTTAGCTCCTTGTTGGGGAAAAACAGTTGAAAGTGTTATGAATATGTCAAATTTGCGCCAAAGTGCAATGCTGATCAAGAGCTCAGGACCAAGTGTCATAAAATGGTCAAAAATGAAAGTGCTCAAAACTAGTTTGAACCTAAACGACCGGATAGAGCTCGTCTTCTTGATTTCGGTGCCACGAACGGTTCGGAAAAGGGTCGTCATATGAGAAAGTTATGCTAAAAAGAAGAAATGTCCAATAACATTGAATTTTGAATTTTTCAAAAAAATTTAAAATAAAATATTCCCAGAATATTCCTTTTAAGGGCAACCAATAGCAAGCTACCACGTGGCAGGCCTAGAGGCTGCCACGTGCCCAGGGCGACATCAGCATTAGGTGGGCGCATTTCCAAAATATTGGGTCGGATCTGTGGTTTGAACATAAGACCTCATGTCTCCAAACGTCGCGCCTTACCAACGCGCCATAGGGGTCGGACTTGTTAGGTTGGCGGAACAAGTTATATTTAAATTTTAAAACTTTGTTTGGGTGGGCAACGAAGGGGACCAGCCCTTAAGGGCTAGCCCCCATATTATATGACCGTCACCCAAGAACCAGGGGCATAACCCATAACTGTCGGCGGATGTTCAACGGTTATAATACGTGGTGGTCACATGTCCCAAAAGTTCGGGTTAAACAACGGTTAGACTGCCCGTCAACCACAATTTTGGGCGCGCAATCCAAGAAAGACTGCCAGTGTTATAAATGCGTTCACATGCGCTTTAACACCAAATAGTTAAATCTGGCGGTCAGGTCAGGATTTGGTGGCGGATTTGGTGGAGGCGCCAAGTTTGGTGGGCCTAACTGGCCCTCCAACTTTAGCTAACTAGAGTCTTTTCAGGGCAAACTGGCAGTTCAGTAAATGAGCCATAACTTTGGCTAGGAAAGTCCTTTTTGGACGAATTTTTATTTTTATTTTGGGTCTCTTCGACCTTCTAAAGCCATTGGCATAGGTTTCACAACCATCGGAGGTCATTTGCAGGTGGTTTTGCTTCATGGAAGTTCCAGCAGCCATCGAGGCCAAATCAGTTTGGGAGTTGCATTGGGATGTGTGCAACAATTGAAAGTGGAAAGAAGGTAATTCCTAAAGGTTTTCAGTATTATGAATCCATTTCTATAGCTCGTTTTTCCTGTTGAGGCATTCTTCTCATTGTTTAGCTTCAGGGAAGCTTTCAAGACCACTAGGGCCATTTTAGTGATTGAGCTGTGCTAGGCTAGGTTCAGCTGTTTGAGGTGAAAAAAAAGCCTATTTCTGTTGTAAGGAACCTTATGAATCCAATGAAGGTGTTTTCAGAAGCATTTGGAGACTTCTAAAGGCCGAGATGCTGAAGAGAAGTTTCAGGCAGCCTAGAGCCATCCATGGGAGAAGACCTAGATTGGGGATGCAGTGCTCATTTTAAGCAAATGAACAGTTATTTGTTTATGTCTGATATGTGCTAGAGAAAGTAGCAGAGGTTTCAGAGACATTTGAAGCATTCTAAATGAGTTTGTGCCATTAAGAAGCTCAAGGAAGCTTAGTGCACCTACTGAAGGAATCAAGTCCAAGGGAGCCTAGATCTGCCTGCACAAAGTGGACAGCCATGACAAGGATGTATATGGTTTTTCTAAACCCATAGGCTCAGTCAGTAACCTTTTGGAGTTGAGTGTGGAACTGGTAAAATAATTGAAGCCATAATCCCAAAGAGCCAAGTCTAGTTGACTAGAGCTCACAGGAGACGTAGCCCACGAGATTAGGGTGAACTCCTTATTAAATTTGCTGTTACGAGTGAGGTTTATTTGCTGCCTTATATGTCTGATATATATGTCTAATATCAGATGAAACAAATCAAGTTAAAACACATAAACAAAAGAAAATACATACACCTCTTAACATGTATGTTTACTGAATTGAATACCTTGCTAAGCATTTACAAGCAGTTTCAAATTCAGATCAAATGCCACGTGATGTCCCAGCATATAGAGGAATGTATTTTATAGGTGGTAGCTGGCCTAAATCTCCGACAAGGATAATCGAGCGATTACCGAATGGTGCATTTCGATGAAGGGGGAATGCCTCTCTTAGACGATCATCAATGCGAGAAAACATTTTTGGACCGATGAAGCTCATTTCATCAATGAGGATGTATTCTACATGACGGGTTTGCTCTTGCAGTTGTAGGAGTGGCTTGCCTTCAAGTGAATGCGTTGATTAGATGTAGATACAAAGAGCAGAGTTCGGGCATTTAAGTTGAAAGCTGCAACATTGGTGCAAGTAACGACAAAGGGATTTTGTTTGTTGGTGAGTTTTCTACAAATGCATGGTGTAGTTGTTCCTTGTATTATGATTTTGCGCGGGGGGGGTTCGAAGTGAGAAAAATAAAGGTAAAAGCTATGTTTTGGGTAGGAGATAATGTGTGATCTTGGGTAAGGTTGGAGAAAGGATGATGTTGGTTTTGAATATTTGAGCAGTTGAATTCAACGAAATTTATGGAAGTTTCTTGCAAGAGGAGAGGGATAGAAGTATGTGACCAACTATGGTTGGCATTGAAGTCACAGTAGCCAATCATGTCGAGGTCATCAACTTCAATATTTTAACCTGGGTGGAGTTGAGAGAGGATTTTCCATTCATTCATTTGCACAGAATCAAGAGGGGTACCAGAGGTAGATTGATTTTCAATATGTGGGGTTTGTGAGTTTTCAATTTCTCGATGGACATGCCATGGTGTATATGTACCTTTTTTTTGTTCCTAGTGTGCAATTATTTCTTCATCAGTTGAACCAATCTCATTAGGGAGTGCACGGAAAGGGAAATACAATAGTAATTCACTCCAACAAAAGTGGCATAACAAAGATCATCAGAGGAAGGAATGACATTGTATCATGGAAAGACATGTACAATCATTGGAGGGAATATGTATTTCCATTGGTTTTTTTTTTTTTTTTTTTTTTTTTTTTTTTTTTTTTTTTTTTTTTTTTTTTTTTTTGCCGACGGGCAAAAAATGACCAAGAGCGTGCAACTTCAAGGAGGGGTAATGATTCCAATGAAATATGTCTGTTCATGTATGCAAGGATAAAGTTTAGTGTCTTAAGAAACACGTTTGAAAACAATCATGTTAACATTCAAAGAAACAAATGTACAACTATGGAGATAGAGAGGTAGCTTTTGTAACATATGACATATTTCTTGTGCTCCAATTTCTCTATTTGCAATGGTTTCTGTAAGGAGTTTCTGAATAACAGTAACAGTAGTTACTTCTAGAGTGGCACTTTGCGAAAGAAGTGATAGCATTTGCCAGTAGCTCTCAGATCTTATTTCTTCTTTTGCTACATACTTTGAAATATAGTTTAACATAGCATGGCGTGATAGAACTGATTGAAAATCAACATTTTCTCTCCAGATAGAAAGTAGATCAACATTGTGAATATTCAATCTATCATCATTGCAAGTAGGGATGTAGGTTTTATGACCTTTATCATCAATGCAAAAGTTAAGATGTGGAGTTTAACTCCCACGGTACTCCATATCGATAGCTAACAACATTGTCTTTCTTGCGAAGACAAGAAGATTCATGACACTTTGTATGACATTGAACACAGTTGACAAGCTTTGCATAGTCTTCAGCCTAGTTTGACCTGAATATTGATGCTATGTCAAGAAGACATGGGTTATGAATTTCCGATTGATGAAGCGCAAGATTTTGGTGTTCTAGCTGGTGTGGATTCCATGCAGTTACATAGTGATAAAAATATTTCTGAGCATCAACAACTTCTAATGCATTGTTCCAGTCAATAGTGTCGACATTTGGTGCATTTTGCAACCAAAGGAAGCCATGAATGTGTGTGGATCCTCTATGTTTCCATTCAAATTTGAATATAATATGAATGTAAAAGTTGATTAAAACATATATGCAATGTAGAAATTAATGCAAAGACAAATGGATATTAAAAAATACCCACACCAATAATCTATTGCCTGGAGGTATTCTTGCAGGACTTCTTTTGAGGAAAATTGTAAATATGCAATGCATATATTGGGATCTTAGATTTGGGTTTTTAATTATGTTTTGAATTTTCCATTAGAAGTGGTTGTCTAAACTGGAGAAAACATTGGTAGGCATGATCATGTGCAATTCATGCCATTTAGTATCAGTTGCACTGAGAGTGAAAAAGAATGTCGGACTTCCTATTTGTGTGATCATGTCAGTTAGCTCAGACATCGTTTGTTCTAGAAAGATAGTGTTCCTTGTAGGCCTGAACTGAACCATATTACTTGCTCGGGTAATTTTGAATCTAGAAAGTCACGAAGACACTGTCGTAGGTCTGAAATTGTTGTTGGAAAGTTGTTCTCAATGTACTTCTTCACAAAAATAGTAGAAGTTGTTTGGCTACGGTGGCAAATTAGAATGTTATAAACGTAGCAGAATCTTGGATGTTGGCCAAATCAGTTATCATGGTAGTGCAACAAGTGCAAATCATATTCATGCATCTCAACTTTTGTAATTCTTGGTTGCATAATCATGGCAATGCCTGTAGGAAAGAGTGTGAGGAATACCATGGCAAAGAGACCTTCGGTGTTGTATTCATTCATAGCTATTAAAGATATTGGAGGCCAGTCAACTGAGCTTGTTGAATTTGAATGGGTCAAGTGCAAATAATCACATATGTGCTGAAGTTCAATACATGAATTTGGGAGTATTGGAATGAAAGAAGAGGGTTGGATTTCTAATGGAGGTAGCATGACATCAATATCATAAGTAGAATCAATATTGGTTTGATGGGGTTCAAAAGAGGAGGTGGTTACATTATGAAGAAGAGAAGAATATCTGTAAGGTGATCTGGTAGAGCAAAAATTGCAGATGAGTTGAATTGGAAATCATTGTAGTAAGGGTCATTTTTTTATTTTGTATTCAAGTGATGCAAGTACACGTGATTTGCAAACAAAGAATTCATAAGCCTTTTTAGATGGATTGTGCCTTTTCACAATGAGGATGTCTAAGTTAGAAATCATTCGGGGTAAGTATTTGGAAATAATAGTGATGTCTTGAGGGAATCTAATTGTATGGCCACTATACTTGTGTTGACCACCATGGGAATGAGTGACTTGTAGAATGGGGTTCACATGTGCAATGAGCATTTCCTCAACTTGTGTTAAATGTTGAAGGACATATGGTTGTTCACCAAGGTCCATGTTGTTCAGATGAGAAAAATGATTGGTAGATTTAGATGATGCACAACGAAAGTAAGAAAGGCTACCATGTAAAAGTCTTGTTTTCATTCCTGGTATGATTCTTTGCATATTGTGCAAACATGCATGGTAGAAAGTCTATTGATCCTTTGTCAAAAGCGACGATGTTCATCATTAAGGGGAGGGCTATATTGGATTTGATGAAGGTTAGGTGGGTTGGTTTGCATAGTTGGGAGAGCACTTGAGGTGGGAAGGGATGTAGTGGAAGTAGTAGGGTTGTTGCGGTTTTTATAAATAAGTCACCGACGTGCATTTATTGTATATTTTTGTTGTGCATAAAGAAGATGACACCATTCGTTTCTATCCACATTTTGATTGTTGTTTGGAATATCTAAACAAGTACAAATAATTATCATTAGTTTGGATACATAACCAAATTAGAGTGAATCATAAATGAGTTTTGCATGCATAGAGAATGTATTACAAGTTTTAGAATTCAAATTTTTTTATTTGAATATCGTTGAAGTATAGGAAGAATAGGTAAAAGGACAAACATGAAATTCATAGACATGTAAATGAGGGAGTAAGAATGATTTGAGATTTTTGCAAAGCCTGATATATAGGTTATGTAAAAGTTGAAAGGGTAAGCATACATATGGTGAAAGTAGTAATTAAGAGTATTACAAAAATATACGTTATTATGGCATCAATTATTGAGAGGAGAAGAGCAAGATAACCAAGTTTTTTCTTTCTTCTTCTTCATTATTTTTTCAACAATATTGAATGATAGCATGAATAGATTAGCAAGTAAGAAATCATTGTATAGCCATATAAACAACGAAGGGAAAAAATGAATTAAAGTTTTTACAAATGTTGATATCTATATTATGTAAACTGCAAAGGGGTAAACATACATATTTTTGAATAATTGAAAAAGAGTATTTTAAGAGAAAGTGTGCAGCACAACAACATTGGCATAATTTACAACAATATGGAATAATGAGCTATGAAAAAATGTCAATTTATGTACAAATGGTAGTGTTTGTTGAAACCTTGAAAAAATTTCAAAGGCGGGGAACAACTGGTCATTTTGAAGTGGATATTGCTTGAATGTCTTTAAGGGCTTCTTTTCATATTGAATTTCTTCTGAATTAATTAGTATTGGTTGCAAGAACTCGACACCATTGAAGTAGTATGTTTTAATGGAAAGTGTTAGCAGGTAGCGACGCCATGAAATTCGGCCAAAAATTTCTTGAAGATTAGTTGGTTTGATAGAAAGAAGGAATAGGTATTTTGTCGTGATGCCCATGAGCTCATTTCTTGCATCATTGAAAGATGTGACATTATGTAGGTGCCCGATGTGATCATGCAACTCAATTTTAAGTTTGTAACGGTAGTCACGTTTTGGGAAGTCGTCATTACGTTTTGTACAGTACCAAAGATTGTTAGAATGCTCCATAACCTTTTTCCTGCATTGTTTTCCATTGAAATCTCATGGAAATGCAAGAAAGTAGAAGTCGTCGATGTGAAGAGTAGTTATCGTTGCACGAACTGAAACCCATATTTCTTTCTCAAAGGCTTGCATGCAAGCAATTTCATGAATTGTCTTTTGTGCTAGGGAACATTTCAAAGCAACACCATAGTTTCTACTCAAAGATGGAGAAGAAGAGCTATAAGATGTTTCACAGAACCATGCATGCAGTTGATGGGTTTCTTCAACTTGTGGATTTATGATGAGAGTGCTAGTTGATATCATCCCTATTGTGGTTCCATTCAATTTAGGTAGATGACCTCCTTTGATTGCAAGGATTGGTGGGTTGTCAAAAGAGTAGAATTCAACAAGGTTTTGTCCTATAGAGTCACAATGATCTCCCCATAGTGTTACATCAATGCTAAAACCTGACCTGTATTTTAATATGAGTGTTTTCCTTAGTGTTTTAGTTCTGTCTTTTCGTCGAATTGTTGATGCATGTGAGATGGAGGTAACAACATCAATGACATCCACATTGATATTTGGGCTTGCATTTTTATTTCAGAAATAGTTTTGAAGTGAAAGCTCTGGTAAGGAAACGTTGGATCATCTATGAAACATGGATTGACAGTGGATGAAACAAAAAAGTAAATTTCCCATTTGTTCTTTAGGTGGTTGTAGTTTGGGTTTGCTTCTTTAACTGTGCCATTTGGAACAATGTATAGCTGGCCAACTTGAACTACACTGTAAAGAGATTCGGCCAATTCAGTAAATGCAGAAAGGTGGATCTTCTCTTTATCACGATTGATAAGGTCAAATCCAAAAACTTTTCTTGAGCCTCGCACATTGTTGTAAGTCTTCAATGTTGTTTTTGCAGATGCTCTACCTTGGATTGACCAATACTTTCGGTAGGGATTGACCACCTTGAATGGAATAATTGTAGTTGTCACCGTAATCAGTGGAGTAACTACAGATGGAAAGATCTCTTGTGCTGATGAAGAGCTATATTGGGATGTACCTGCCTTTGCATGTAGTAGTTTTGATGAGTCCCTGGTCAACGCTTCTTTATGCATCACAACTTCAAGCTCAATAACTCAGATGGACCTTATGTAAACAAATGAGAAAGGAATTAATGTAGATTCCATTTTTGTTTTTTATTTTTGTAATGCAAGAAGAGTATAGAAGTCAAAAAATAAAAGAGGGTAAATTCAAATTTTTGGCCTTGCGAGGAGTTTTGAAGCACTGTGCAAGCTTCTTTTTCAAGCAGAACGATTGAGCCAATTTGGATGTCTTCAGATGCAACTTGTGGTCTATATGTAGATGGTAGCAAAGTCTTGTGTTGATGTGCTCCATTAGATAGAGTAATGTGGAAGTGTGAGGATGTAGTTTTTAATGACGTAATTGAACCAATATCGATTATCTAGAGTAGTGGTTAAATCTCAGTGAAACCATTTAGCAACAGAGGAATGGCGTTCGTAGTCAAGGTTAGCTCCATAATATTAAGAGAGGGCAATATTTTTTCCGTGATAGTATTACCTGTAATTCATCAAATTCACCAAGTTGGAAGGATAGTAATAGATCATCTAATTTTATTTTTCAATTTAGAACTTATAAGAGAAAATGGCTAAAATTGCAGAACAATGCTTCCTCATTAGGGATGGGTTGTATTGAAAAAATCATGGTCATTATAAATATGATAATTTTCCTCACCTCATTTGCAAGTTTGATAGTTACATGTATAAGAGTTGACAAGAAACATAATTGAATACATTTAGAGAATCCATGAAAAAATAAATAATCTCAATAACTAAATGATAAAGGTCATCCTATCTATCAACAATTAGCATTAAGTTTATGTTGGGTCCCTATAATACTAGTGATTACCCCATTACTATTGTAGTTATACCCCTTATTTATATTGTTGTGCCCCTATTA
>APFE030815519.1:52308-118720 GCA_000404065.3 Pinus taeda | reverse complement strand
AAGGAGGTTTTGTCATTTGTATCATCCAAGAATTGTTCATTTATGTAATGTAAAGGAGGTTACCCCCTCGAAGAGGCTAAATTCTAAGGCGTTGATCTATCTTTTCTATCTTTTCTTGAGCTGGTTTCATAACAGTTTACATCCTGCACTCTTCATTGAGTCAATGGAGTTAACTGAAATGATCTTCTTTGCAATGTTCGTTACAATAGAGAATTATTATCTATAATATCAATTTGATAATAAAATGCATATAGAACCTGAAGATATAAATATTTGATTATCAATCCATGCCATTAGAATTACTCTTCACATAGTTGAATTAAACAAATTACAAATTTAGAATTGACCTACTTCCGTCCAACACAAAATTCAAATAAAGAAATATGTGATGTGAATGTGGAATGTAATCTAATAAGGCTAGCTTTTCATGGTGAAACAATAATAAGGGCATAGGATATGAGAGTGACATTGTCATTCACACCACTATTAAAGACGAGCTGACCTTTTAGCGCACAAATTTTTAACAGGTTTTTGCATAAATAAAAAATACTTTATCTAAATTCCATGCTATGTATGTAAGGTATGTGTCTAAACCTTCTAAAAACTATAACGATGTTTCTAAAGCTCTTATAATGTGCTCAGAATCTGCTTGAACATGTTATCTCATGGACAACTATGATTTGTGCATGTGCCCAGCACGGGTTAAACCAAATACAAACCACTATACCTGCTTGATTGATCTTCTTGCCCGTGTTGGGAACATGGATGAGGTAGAGAACTTAATAAAAAACTTACCACATGAGCTGGTGACATTGTCATTCACATCACTATTAAAGATGGGCTGACCTTTTAGCACATAAACTTTTAACATTTTTTGGCATAAATTAAAAATGCTTTATGTAAGTTCCATACTATGTATGTAAGGTATGTGTGTAAACCTTCTCAAAACTATAACAATGTTTCTAAAAAACTTATAACATGCTCAGAATCTACCTGAACATGTTTCTCATGGACAACTATGATTTGTGCATGTGCCCAACATAGGTTAAATCAAATACAAACCACTATAGCTGCCTTATTGATCTTCTTTCCCGTGTTGGGAACATGGATGAGGCATAGAAATTAATAAACAACTTACCATATTGATATGGAACCATATAAAATTGGAACATATGTGATGCTCTCAAGCTCTTATAATGTGCTCAAAATCTCCTTGAACATGTTGTCTCATGGAACTATGATTTGAGCATGTGCCCAGCATAGGTTAAACCAAATATAGACCACTATACCTGCTTGATTGATCTTATTGCCCGTGTTGGGAACATGGATGAGGAAGAGAACTTAATAAACAACTTACCACATGAGCTGGTGACATTGTCATTCACATCACTATTAAAGATGAGCTGACCTTTTAGCACATAAATTTTTAACATGTTTTGGAATAAATTAAAAATGCTTTATGTAAGTTCCATGCTGTGTATGTAAGGTATGTGTCTAAACCTTCTTAAAACTATAACAATGTTTCTAAAACACTTATAACGTTATCAAAATCTACCTGAACATGTTTTCTCATGGACAACTATGATTTGTGCATGTGCCTAGCACGGGTTAAAACAAACACAGACCAGTATAGCTGCCTGATTGATCTTCTTTCCCGTGTTGGGAACATGGATGAGGCAGGTAACTTAATAAAAAAATTACTAGATTGATATGGAACCATATAACATTGGAACATGTGTGATTCTCTCAAACTCTTATAATGTGCTCAAAATTTGCCTGAACATGTTGTCTCATGGACAACTATGATTTGTGCATGTGCCCAACACGGGTTAAACCAAATACATACTGCTATACATGCTTTATTGTTCTTCTTGCCTGTGTTGGGAACATGGATGAGGCAGAGAACTTAATAAACAACTTACCACATGAGCTGGTGACATTTTCATTCACATCACTATTAAAGATGGGTTGACCTTTTAGCACATAAATTTTTAACATGTTTTGGCATAAATTTAAAATGCTTTATGTAAGTTCCATGCTATGTATGTAAGGTATGTGTATAAACCTTCTCAAAACTATAAAAATGTTTCTAAAACACTTATAACATGCTCAGAATTTTCCTAAACATGTTTTCTCATGAACAACTATGATTTGTGCATGTGCCCAACATGGGTTAAACCAAATACAAACCAGTATAGTTTACTGATTGATCTTCTTGCCCATGCTGGGAACATGGATGAGGCATAGAAATTAATAAACAACTTACCAGATTGATATGGAACCATATAACATTGGAACATATGTGATGCTATCAAACATGTATTTTGTTGCTGGGAAGTGGGACGATGTAGTAAAGGTGAGGAAAATGATGAAAGGCAGGGGGCGAAAAAGGACACAGGATGTAGCTGGATGCAAACCAGGAAGAGGGTGCATTCATTTGTGGCAGGAGACATATCCCATCCACTGGTTGGCATAATCTATCCCATGTTGGAGAAATTTCAAATGCAGATGGAAGCAGCAGGGTATGTGCTAGATACGCAATTTGCTTTACAAGCCATGGATAAAAAGACCAAGGAACTCACTACTGAAGGCTTCATTTGTCTCTTGCTAGCTATCATTTCCCATGGATAAACCAAGCCTAGTGAAAGCATTTGGAGGGAATGCAAGCCTTGTTCAAGGAGACATAAGGACTAATATAATATCCATCTATAGTCTGTATTCATTGACAAAAGGATCAAATCTCTTGATTAACCTTATCCATCCCTAATCTCTGTTAAAAAGCTGCAGATCTACTCTAAGAGAGTGAAGGTATAATGAACCTTACTTTTGTAAGAACAAAAGGCTTGTCTACCAGCCTAAGGGAGGATTTACTTATTCACAGAGGTTAAAAGGTCAAAAGAGACCCCACAAGGTCTGCCACCTCCATCCAAATTCCTGAATTTATGTGCAAAACTCCAATATCTTCCCTAGAAAGACAATCTCCAAGATATCAAAACTCTGAGATCTATGATACTCACTCTACACATATGCACTAAGAAAATATGAGATCGAATTCATTGGAGGACTATTTTGAGCATAAGTTCTATTTGTAGACCATTGTCAAAAGTGCCAAAGTTATGAAGCAAATTCTCTATGAAAAACGAAATCCATATATTATTTTTGTGCATTCAAAGTGCAAGCTATATAAAAATGTCCTGAGCATGTTTCTTGTTTAAAGGGTTATATAATCTTAAAGAATATTTGAACTAAAGGCTATAGTTACCAAGAAAGGGGAGTCGAGACTGCTATGTTGTCTCTGGGCATAAAGGAAATTGAAATCTGACAGTGCTTGAGACCCACCTTATAGTCTTGTAATAGAGCAGCAACAGGTATATACATTTGTGTTCTACCTTAGTCCGAATCCTAAGGTAGTGGGGATAGAGAAACATCCATACTACCTCTAATACCAACATATTTTCTATCTATTCATTTATTGAATGACCTTATATTCCATAGTTTCTTTATGTTGCATCAATGGTATAGTTTCTCTTTTGGTCATTGAACTCTAAAATTTTGTTATATCTCACTAAAATATATGGTCAAAATATTGCTTATTAGTGTTGAAGCTTCCATTGTTAATGACGAATGAGAAATTATGGTTGCTCCTTCTATTAAAATAATTCTCCAATTTTCTATTATGCATTGCATTAAGTTAATATAACAGATTTATGGTTAGGTTCATAATATCAAGAGTAACAAGAATGAGTTGGGGTTAAATGGGAATCAAATAGGTCTAATAGATTTTACCCAATTTGCAAAGCTAAAAATTTATTCCATGGTATAGTCATACCAAGGAATGAACCAACATCACCTTCTTATAAGGAGCTGAATTGGTCCTTACAGATTTTGGCAGGGGAATGAAAGGTGTTGCACAGAAAGCAGAGGAAATAGTAGAAAATTACATAAATAAGACCAAGCCTAGCGAAAGCATTTGGAGGGCATACAAGCCTTGTTCAAGGAGAAATAAGGACTAATACAATATCCATCTATAGTCTATATTCATTGACAAAATGTTCAAATCTCTTGATCACCCTTATCCATCCCTAATCTCTATTACAAAGCTGCAGATCTATTCTAAGAGAGTGAAGGTACAATGAACCTTATTTTTGAAAGAACAAAAGCTTGTATACTAGCCTAAGGGAGGATGTACTTATTGGTAGAGGTTAAAAGGTTAAAAGAGACCCCACAAGGTCTGCCACCTCCATCCAAATTCCTAAATTTATGTGCAAAACTCCGATATCTTCCCTAGAAAGACAATCTCAAAGATATCAAAACTCTGAGATCTAAGATACTCGCTCTAGACCTATGCACTAAGGAAAATCTGAGATTGAATTCATTGGAGGACTATTCTGAGCATAAGTTCTATTTGTAGACCATTGTTGAAAGTGCCAAAGTTATGCAACAAATTCTATATGAAAAACAAAATCCATATCTTATTTTTGTGCATTCAAATTGCAAGCTATATAAAAATAAGTCTTGAGCATGTTTCTTGTTTAAAGGGTTATATAATCTTAAAGAATATTTTAACTAAATAATATAGTTACCAAGAAAGGGGAGTCGAGACTACTATGTTGTCTCTGGAAATAAAGGAAACCAAAATCTGACAGTGCTTGAGACCCACCTTAAAGTCTTACAGTAGAGAAACAACATATATATACATCTGTGTTCTACCTTAGATCTGAATTCTAAGGCAGTGGGGATAGAGAAACATCCATACTACCTCTAATACCAACGTATTTTCTATCTATTCATTTATTGAATTACCTTATATTCCATAGTTTCTTTCTATTGCATCACTGGTATAGTTGTTCTTGTGTTCATTGAACTCTAAAATTCGGTTATATCTCACTAAAATATATTGTCAAAATATTGCTTATTAGTGTTGAAACTTCCATTATTAATGCCGAATGACACAATTATGGTTTCTCCTTCTATTAAAATAATTCTCTAGTTTTCTATTGTGAGTTGCATTAAGTTAATATAACATATTTATGGTTAGGTTCATAATATCAAGAGTAACAAGGAAACCAAAATCTGACAGTTCTTGAGACCCACCTTAAAGTCTTGTAGTAGAGCAACAACATATATATACATCTGTGTTCTACCTTAGATCTGAATTCTAAGGTAGTGGGGATAGAGCAACATCCATACTACCTCTAATACCAACATATTTTCTATCTATTCATTTATTGAATTACCTTATATTCCATAGTTTCTTTCTGTTGCATCACTGGTATAGTTGTTCTTGTGGTCATTGAACTCTATAATTCTGTTATATCTCACTAAAATATATTGTCAAAATATTGCTTATTAGTGTTGAAACTTCCATTATTAATGCCGAATGACACAATTATGGTTGCTCCTTCTATTAAAATAATTCTCCAGTTTTCTATTGTGAGTTTCATTAAGTTAATATAACATATTTATGGTTAGGTTCATAATATCAAGAGTAACAAATGAGTTAGTGAATGGCCACAAGATGTCATCCATCAGCCTCATGAAGGTTGTAAGAGAATTCGTCAACCCGAAAGGCATAACCAACCATTCAAAAAAGCCCTCCTTGGCTTTGAAGGCAGTGTTCCACACATCAGAGGGTTCGATTAGTACCTGTTGATATCCTAACTTAAAGTCGATCTTGCTGAAATATTTTTCCCCTTTCATTCTATCCAAAAGGTCATCAATCCATGGTATCGAGTACCTATTCTGGATGGTGATCTTGTTCAGTGCCTGATAGTCAATACAGAGTCTCCAAATCCCATCCTTCTTTTTTACCAACACGATCTGGCTACCATAGGGCGATGAACTTGGCTAGATGTGACTTTTTTGCAATAGCTTCTGAATCTGCCTCTTGATTTCGTCGTTCTCCAGAACATAGTGCCGATAGATTGGTCCATTAGGAAACGACACACTTGGGGTCAGATCGATGTAGTGCTTGACCTGACAGTGCAGAGGCACCCCTAGCGGGGAGGTGAAGATGTCCTCATACTCCTCCATGACCATGTCCATCTATTGTTGTCATGCGGAGCGGGCCTATCTGGAGGTTGTGGCCACCATCTTATTCTTTCCCTGAGGGCATATCATCAGGAAAACAAATTTTCGGTTTTGGAAATGAGCTTACTGCATTGATTTACAGTAACCAAAGAGATGGTAGTAGGTGGTGCTACCTATGGTATCCTGTACAACTTATTTCCCAAAGTAACAATAATAGCATGAGGCCTTGAATCATACACAACATGTCGCTTCCATAAGTATGGTTGGCCTAATAATACATCACAAGCATCGAGGGGAGCAACGTCACATAATACCTCATCCGTGAAGGGCTTGATGTTGTATGGAAGGTGGAACTACTATCTCACATGAAGATCATGTCCTTGGTGAAGCCACCCAATGTTGTATGGTTGTCGATGTGTTATGGTCGGTAAGCCCAGCCACTTCACGACCTCTACCAAAATGAGGTTCTTTTGGCTCCTGTTGTTAACAATGAGCTATCGCAAGGACCTCTTTACCCACATCTAAGAGTGGAAGAAGCGCTCCTCCTCTTCTGGATCTTCGGGTTCCTCCTTCTGGATCTTTGTGGTGGCAACAATGGCGTTGGGCTCTGCATCGATAATCTGCTTCCCTTTGTCATTCCCCTTATCGAGTTCTGACTTAGAGTCGGAACATGCATATGATTTTGAAGCCTTTAACTCGGCCACCAGTGACTACTTGGCCCGACACTCACTTGTGTTGTGAGTGGAGCTCTTATGGAACTCACACCACTTTCCCGTGTCCTTCTTCAGCTTGGTAGTGTTGTTCTTTGCTTGCGGCATTGGCAGGTTGTCCTAGGCCACCATGCCTTGGCTTTGTACTTTGTTCTGTTGTTTGAGGGTACCTTTCCCTTGCTTCGGATTCACAGATCCAAAGTCTCACTTCTTCTGTTTAAACTTTTGCTCCTACTTGACACATATCAGTATGCCGTGCCAAGCGAGGAGATGTTCAGGAACTCCATCTCATCCTGGATGTACCTGTGTAGGTAGTTGTGGTACTTGAGAACCAAATGGTTATCAAAATCATTGATACCCAACTTCGTGCGAAGGGTATGAAAAACATTGGTAAACTCTGGTACATCTTGTTCCCTTCCCTGTCGCAGCATTGTCCATTTTATGTATTTATCCTCATAGCTCTCGACAAGGTAGTACTACTCCTTGATGGCATCTCAGAATGAGTTCCAAGTGGGTGTGGTTGAAAATTATGAGTTCGCACTTTCATCCTTCTACTCACAGTAGGTTTCCCACCAGTCCTTGATGTGGCGGGTTGCTTTGAGAAGTGCAAAGTGATCTTTTCCCGGCTGGAAAAATCATGAATGGAAAAATATCCTTCTAGCAGATTTAACCTTTTATCTACAACTTTTGCATCTATCTGACCCTCAAATATGGGAATGTCAAAGTTAACTTGTACCTTAAAGGGTGTGGCACTTCCAGAGTAGCTGCCGAAAGTAGATGCGTCAACCTTGGGTAGCCGTTGAAGGATTTGGACAAAGTTGTCCATCATCGCGTTCCTTTGTCGCTCGAGGTCTTCTTCAAGCAAGATTTTGATAGGGTCTCCTATCCCCTTGTCTTTCTTTTTATCTGCCATGGGAGGTTGTCGGGATTCGTGAGGTTGGTCTTACAAAGGTTCGACTAGTTCAAGCCCTAACTCCTTATATCCTGACCTCGTTGGGGACATGCAAAGAAAAATAGAGAAAGAGCAAACTGCTCTGATATGATTGATCCAGATTTAAACAGGAATGCAACAAATTACAGATATAACCATAAATACAGAGATGCAGTAGAAATAACACTTCATTTCATTAATATCAAATATTTAAATATGCTTACAAACAAAATGGAAATAAGACTAGCTAGGGCGATGGTAGCTTATCTCTGAGAAGAGACGTGGCGGCTACATGCCTCGGAACCATGTCAAAATGAGGCTCAAAGGCCTATTTATTATTGAGAAACAATGGAAAACCCTAAACATTAAAAAGCCTAACCCTAGGAGATGAAGCGCCAAAACTGTGGGCCCTATTTGGGTAAATTGGTACATCAACTTCCTAGGGTTGTAACTTTGGAAGACGATCTTCGTTTGGCTCATAATACCTCGTTTCAAAGATATCGAAGAGAAGGCCAAAATCAAATTGGCAAGCCAATTTGGGACATTTCCAATCTCTCCATTTGCCCTAAAAACACCACTTAAGGCCTCAAAACGGCTTTAGAAGTTCAGGACTCGAAAAACTGCCAAAAATAGTAAATTGTGCTACAATTAAGGAAACCGTAAAACTGAAATAGACAATTATTGAATTGAGGCTTCTGTGATCTGTATCAATTATAAGAATGGTTTCGGTGAAAATCACATGAAGAGAACATTTTTCGACGCATTTCGATGAACCACACTGGTTGGTTCGAAACGCGTCGACAAATGTTCTCTTCATGTGATTTTCGCTGAAACCCTTCTTATAATTGAAATAGACAATGTTGGGGCTCCAAGTGGAATAGGTAGGTGGCCACCCATATCCACATGGATCAAGACTAAACCACCTATCCAAGATCGAAATAGGGGAAGAACCAACCAACTTGGAAGAATGGTTGTCGGATGCCCAAATTTTTGATGTGCGCGTTGTGGATGACCATTTTGCAGATATAATTATTTTTCTGTCTACTGGAACAACTCCGAAAGGGTATTATACTCAACAGAAGAAGGAACTGGTGGTCCGCATTGCTGATGTTTTTGTTATAGCAGGACATTTGAATAAGATGGGAACATATGAAATATTGCGCCAATATTTTCCAGAGTTTGAGGATGCTAGTATCCTCACTAAGGCACATGGAGGTGTGGTGTGAGGACACTATTGAGGTAGAGTAACCACGTAGAAGATTCTATGTGCAGGGTTATGGTGGTCGACATTGCAAAAAGATTCTAAGGGATTTTGTAAAGCATGTGATGCTTGTCAAAGGATGGGAAAAGCCTTCGCAAAGAGATGAACTGCCCTTAAACCCTCATGTTTCATTACAAGTATTTGAAAAATGGGCAATTGACTTTGTAGGACTAATACAACCACCAAGATGAAAGACAGGTGTGTGGTACATTATTACTACGACAGAGTACTTGACTAGATGGGCGGAAGTGCAAACGGTGAAAGATTGTATTGTTGCTACAACTACGAATTTCCTGTTTGAATATGTCATAACACGATTTAGGTGCCTTAAGATATTGATGAGTGATAGGGGTGCGCATTTCCTGAATGAAATGATCAACGCGATGCTCGAAGAATTCCAGGTGTACCATCCAAAGAGTATGCCCAATAATCCCCTAGCCAATGGTACAGTGGAAGTGTTCAATAACATTCTAGAGAATGTGTTGACAAAGGTTTGTAACGCAAAGAGGAATGATTGGGATGTGCACATACCAATAATCCTATGGGCATAGAAGACGACATGCAAGAAGTTGACAAGCCAAACCCCTTTTTAGTTGGTCTATGGGATCGAGGCAGTGATGCATGTGGAATATATTTTTCCAATATTGCGCATTGCGTCTTTGACAAAGATGACAGATCGTGAGACCTTGGATGAATGGCTCACGTAGTTGATGGAGTTGGAAGAAGAAGATTTCTTGCAGGATTTCACCAGCAAGTGCAAAAGGAACGTGAAAAGGCCTTGCATGATAGGCATATTAATTTGCACACGTTTAAGGCGAATGATTTGGTTCTGCTCTATGATAGTAAGTTCACAAAGTTTCTAGGTAAATTTCAAATGTAGTGGTTGGGACCCTATGTAGTCAAGGAAATCACAAATTGTGGTGCAGTTCAACTCGCAAAGCCGAATGTTGAATTGTTCCTGGGAAGGGTTAATGGAAGTCAACTAAAGTTGTATACAGGAGATCCTGCCCTTGTGAAATGACTATATGGTAGTAGGACAGTCTTAGTGCTCCAAGCAGTTGTAAGGGGAAGCAAGACTATAAACTACACTACCCGAAGAAGAGGAAATTGTAGTATGGAGGTTACGCGATGGATGAAAAAGGTATGAAAGATGAAGCTGTGACCAAAGAAGTTGTGATAGAAGAAGTTGTGGTGGACGAGTTGTGCCATGGGAGTTGGTGGCACGTAGTTGGGTCCAAAAATAGTCGTTGCAGTCATTGTTAATGATTTTATGGCGAAAATCCCGTTAGGAGGAGCAGGTAGGTCTACCAAAGAACACTTTTTGTTCTAAGAGATTGGTATATTCCTTCTTATTTTCACTCTATGAATCAACAAAATTGGGAGAATTCCATTTCAAGCTCGACATTTGTGAAATTTCTTGCAGAGACCAGTAAGTTCTGAAGCCATTGTTTCTCAAGAAGAAGCCCCAAAAGTTGTGTTCATGGAATCTACGCCATCTGCGCCTATGGCACCGAGGTCACCTAGGCTAAAGAAATCAGCTGCTAAGGAGAAGACAAGTAAACCACAACCTATACCAGTGAAGCAGTCACCAAGGAAGAACCCAGAGGTTCGACAGAAAGAGAGGAAGGATAAGGAAAAGCAACCGGAGGAACTAATGGATTTGGAAGCAGAAGAACTTCGCGATGGAGTTGAGGAATTGGATTTTGATGAGGGTGAGCCAATGATGAGGCTCCCAACGTATATCCCTTCATGGAAAGGGAAAGCCAAGGTCACCAAGGACCTAGATTCAGGAAAATTCATGGTCTCTACATCGCTACTAGCACAAGAAGTAGTATTTGAAGGCACGCTCTTAGCACGTATCCCAGTGTTAAAATTGGAGGATTGAGATCTCACTAACCATGAGAAATTTCCTCACTTGGCCACCAATAAATACATGACCAAGATTTATTATGAAGAACTGGGGTCAAAAGGATTGAACCGATGAAAGGGGTAAAAGGCATCTAGCAGGCCGGATTACTACATATGCTTTTTGTGCCACACTTCCAATGATCAATTATCAATATTGTCTGTGTGCGCCAATTTCTCACACTAGTACATGATGGGTGTTTGTGTTCAGGTGAACTCATCCCCATAACATATATGTTGATCCATCAAATTATGAAGTTTCCCTGTAAAGGGGCGGACCCCGCTAAGGAGTTTGGAGGTAAGAGAAAAGAGAAGGAGCTTGCAAATAGAATGAGAATTGAGTTTGGGCTCGTTAAGAAGTTGCACAGATACTCTATCTGCTCAATTACAGACCAAGTGGTACAGTTTTTTGCTCAGATTGTGATAGGAAAGATCATGTGAAAATGTCACACGGACAAGGTTCCGACACCCATCATTTCGTTGGTTGCACAATGTGCAAAGGGGATGCAGTACAACTGGGCTTGTAAATAATTCTTAGTAGACTACCATGAAGCATAGGAGGAAAGCAAGCCATTTCACTATGATTGGCTCCCGTTGATGACTGTATTAGTCACATGGTGACTACTAGAGGATAGTTAGTTTCCTCCGTAGGAAGAAGATTTACTGGAGGCAATGAATTTGGCTTCGCTGTGGGTGACGAAGGATCCGGAGAGGATCATGGAGTCCAACGTTTTATGGGTATTGGTCGAGATGGACCTCCGCACAGTGAGCAATTAGTGGCCAAGGTTGTTTCTAACCTTGTTTGAGTAGTTGCAAGCCTTTGCGGAGTTTAAGGCCGACTTTCAAAATTTATCCATTCACGCAAGGCGAGACCCTAAGAAGTTATGGTACAAGTTTCCATACTTAGTTACGGAGGCAGATGCACAGGAAATTGCAGGACTATTACCAATGGAGTGGTGAGGTCCCACAAACCTTGGTGTGGGAACTAGTAAAGGAGGAGAGAGCTCCTCCGCGTAAACAAAAATTTAGAAGAAGAAGAAAGAAATAGAGCAAGCAGCAGTGCGCGAGAAGGCCACTCAAAAGAAGAAAGACACTGCTACTAAGGAAGCTGCTGAAAAAGACTGTGCTTAGAAAGAGCACGCTGAAAAAACAGACATAGTGGAAGTCGAAGCATCGGATTCCCATCATACTAAAGAACAGGACCTGTCTGAACAAGAAGGTGGTGGGTGTGATGTGTAGAGCACTCCCTTCAAGCTATCGATGTGAAAAATAGAGACAACTGTTGGACCAAGGAAAAAGCACAAATCCGACAAGCAAGCACACATTGACCCAATGGTCCTCACAGAAGGGGACATTGATGAAATTGGGGATAAGGTCAGAGACACGACAACATGGTTGTTTACTCAATTTGATCTGTAGTACATGCAGATGTTGGGGAGCATCTAGAAGGATCTACGTGAGTTGCAGATTCCGAGAGGCAGAATATAGGCAAGTGTTGGACAAGCAAGTGGGGTTCAAGCGAGCGTGAGTGCCATGGAACCAGAATAGACTCTGGACCTCAGAGTCATTTCCTTGCCAGAAGGAACATTGTGCACAAAGTCAGAAGAAAACAACGCCCCAGCTTGGAAAGATCAAAGGAGTGGGTATGAATTTAGTCGTGCTGCCACTTCAAACCTCCTATGCGCTTCATCAGGGGGTCTCGGATGAGCTCCAGATCAGAGAGAAACACATGCTATTGGTGATAAGTGAAGTTAAAACAAAAAATGAATAGATCTTCATCAAGAAGGTTCAGGCTCTTAAGGAAAAAGAAGAGCTCGCAGCATGAAACCATAGCCTCAAAGCAGCAATTAAACAAGCATGTAACTCAGTACCAGAGCTACACATTCCAGAGGATGCGGTTGCATCGTAAAAGGTTCAAAAATTGGTCTTTGTAGTGCGATAGTCCAAAGAAGAGGTAGGCTGATTTACTTTTGATTTTGAGATGAAGATCTCGGAAGTGAAATTGAAGCTGCAGTCGACCACTTCACCAAAGGTCAGGGAGCAGCACGACGCAACCATCGGGGAACATATGGCTGCCTTGGATAGTGCAGTAACAAGTTGCAATTATATATTTGAACATGCAATGGAGTTATGGACCACTTTGCATGATGACTCTAACTTGCAGATATTGTGTACAAAAGTTAGAGCGACAAACCAGAAAATCGATGAGATTAGGGCGAATGTGCACATGTTGGTGCCAATCCGGCACTTTGCATGCTTACAAGAACTGAAGGTGCTACAAGCACAGGTTGAGGAGTTGCAACACAAAGAACAAGTTTTGAAGGCTCAAATTCAACCATGGGCAGGGGAAGCAAGCTAGGTTACTCTGGCTATCCAAGAGAAGTTGAAAAATTTCCAGCAGACACAAAGGACATGTGCCTCACAATCGAGGTTTCAACGACAAATAAGTTGGTCGAAGAGGTGTAGCAGGCTGTTGTATAAAGTATAGCAGACATTGAAGTCTTGAAGAGGGAGTTCAGCAAACTCCACCACAAAGTGGAGAATCTAGCTGAGTGACTCGAGGGCGACTCGCCATATTTGTGTTGGGGCCTCTTGGGATGGGGTCCCTAGGGTTAGATTTTGTCAGTAAGTCAAGTTTTGTAATAATTTTTGTAAAAGAATGTAAAGTCTTTGCGAAATGAGGAAGTAGAGCACCAAGCTCAGTAAGAGTCAAGGGCAAATTAGCCCCTTGTATGGGTAAATAATAGGTCGGTTTTGGGACTCACCCATGGTATTGTAATAAAAAGGCTATATATAGTTGAGTCTTAGAGAGCCTCAGGAAATAAATTTTAATAGATAATCATTGTAAGGGCAAGGTGCTAAGGTAGGAAAAGTTTGTTTCATGTACTTAGGCAAAAGGGGAAGACTCCTGCAGCTGAGTGCACGGAGGCCTTGGTAAGTCTGCAACTGAGCGAGCGGGCCCCTGTAGCTGAGTGCATAGGGTGGAAAGAATCTGTAACTGAATGCTAAATCTAATAAAGACTATTTTGGATCGAATCTATTGTATATGTGCCTTGTTCCTTATTTCTGTTACATTTATGCATCCTCGCTCAATGATCTTTTTTCTATGAATTAAAGTGTATTTAATGCATGAAACTGTGAGATCTATAATATTTATGCATTGTAACAGTAATTAACCACCTTCGCAAACTGTTAGATAGATCTGTTATAATTAACTATTTGGAAAGGGGTAGATTTGTGTGAAGGAAGATCTAGGGATACTATCTATTGCACAAAAGTTGTGAATCTATACCTTTTATACAAGTTATGCATAATCGTGTACCTTCACGAAGATCTGAAGGTCATTTCAATAGAGTTGCAGTAGTTAACAGTCAGAAGGAATAGATCTGCACGAAGGGAGATCTAAGATTTAGATCATTGAGAAGACCATCACACAGGCCTCTAGATGCAAAAACCTTGTTCTAGCATCCCCCAATACTGCTTTAAGTGATATTGTAGCCTGATTTATGTAGGTTGTTTCCTAAAGGGCCAGTAGTTAGGGTTTTGTTGGTTGGCACAAATAACTCTAAACCTGGGTCGGGCCCCCTTAAGCTAACACGACCATTTATTGAAAGCTAGTGGGTTCACTAATGTATCTTGTGAACACACGACTAGATATGTGCTATGTAGTCAACCAACTGAGCCAAGCTATGGTTAGGTCGACCAAATTGTTTTGGAAGGTATATAAGCATGTTTTACAGTACCTCAGAGGCACTACCCAGTTTGGACTATGGTACAGGTGGACAAAGGGAGTGAATCTGTGTGGCTTCACAGATGCAGATTGGGTGAGGAGTCCATCAAACTGAAAGAGTACATCAGGTGGAATTTTCAATGTTGGGTCAGCAATTGTTTCCTGCTATAGTAGGAAGCAAAGATCTGTGGAACGCAACACGAAAGAAGAAAAATACATGGTTGCAAGTAAAGCAAAATTCAAGACAATATGGATAAGAAAGATACGTGTTGCACTGTTTGGTCAAATGATGGATCCAACTATGATCTACTATGAAAATAAGAGTTGCATCAAGCTCTTTGAGAATCCTATATTTCATGATCAATTCAAGCATATAGATATTTTGTATCACCATTTATGGGACTGTGTTCAGAGGTAGATAATGTTACTTCAATACATTCTAACAAAGGAACAAGATGTTGACCTTTTGACAAAGACCTTGGCAAGAGGGAAGTTCGAGTTCCACAGGCCTAGGATAGGGGTGGTTGATAATCCCTTTCTTGCTGAGAGGTGTGTGGAAAAATGTAGCAAGAAATTCTCAATTTGATTTTTCCTTGATTAAATTGAGAAAATTCGAATTTCCACATCAACAGATAACTTGGATGCAATTAACTTGTGTGCCATGGCTAGTATCACCTTGTTTTGTCAGAAAATTCAAGTTGGAGGAGTTAGATTTTAGTTAAGCATCTGTGATTGCTAATTTGTAGCAATCAAAGTTATTTATCTTATGCTTTTTTTTTTAGTTAAACTAGTTCCAACTATAGGAGGAACTAGTGGAAGGTTGGTTGTGCATCGAGGCTTCAGTCAAACTCAATGATCATCCAATTAACTAATGAATCATCCCAAAATAGCTAGTGCATGTAGTGAATTTGAGTTCCCCAGTTGTGGTGGATATTCCAAGGCAGTGTAACATCTGTTTTAGACTAGTCTTGAGTGTATAGGTGTTGCAAGCAGTTAGATGATCACCCATGGGAATTTCACAATCCATTTTGTAGAAATTCCTAAATGATAGGGGCCTAATTTCTCAAGGAATTACGTAAGGAAATAGGTGTTCAAGCAAAGGATAAAATTGACTAAGTCTAGGCTAGAGCTTCTCAGTGAGAAGAGAGATAGGTTATTCACTTGCACGTTGTACTTAATTGAGAAAATCAATTGCAATGCATCTCTATACATCCTATTAATGCAAGCAGGCATTGGGGTTTTTAGAAAATTTCTTTCCCCAGAAAAAATCTTGTGTGCATGTGTGTTATTTCTCATTGCATGTTTGTGATTGATGTTATAAATTGTGAGATGAATTCTACATAGCAGTAGAATAGGCTTGTATCTTGTGATTTTGATTAAAACTTCATGAGCAATTGCAAATCTATTGTAACAGCCTTGGTGAAAACTCCATGTAAGAAAAGTTAAAAAACAATAACCACGGTTAATGGGACACTTATTCGAAGCTAAATGTTGGGCAAGACATCCTAGGGGGCGTTCATTTGGTTCATTATGGCTAAGGAAATTGGCAAGGGAAATGACTTAAGCTTTGGAAAGGAAAAATGGCATTTTTGGCACATTTGTTTATGAAAATAATGGAAATTAGGAGAAAAGGGAGGTGAAAGGTCATGGGTTGCATGTGAGGAGAAAATTGAAGCAAAATAATGGAAAATGAAGAAAATAGAGGCCTCATTCATAAAAAGGCTTTTGAGGATCAATTGGTAACCTTTTGTCAGTTTCTTTTTGGAGTTCTATCATTACTCTCTCTCTCTCTCTCTCTCTCTCATGGACACTTAGACTTTTCTTGGAGCATATTGGCATTGGATCAAGAAAGGAAAAGAAGGAAAGAGGAAGCAAAGATCAAGTAGAGAAAGGCAAGATCAAACAACTACAACATGATTCATTATGCGTATCAATTTGCACGTGTATTTTCCTCGCTAGATTTGCCATGCATGGTATTTCATGTGGTTATGTTACTGTTGTGACATGGGTTTTTCCAGGTGTAACAATGTTTTCATCATAGCCTTGTAATTTTCAAATAGCCATGGTGTGATGGGGTTCTCAGAATTTGGTTGAGTTGGATTTCCAGATGGATTCGAAGCTAAGTGGGGTGGATCTCCGAATGATAGATCACATGGACTAGTGGTCCCTGGACTGGACTGTGGATCATGGTAAAGCCAATGGCCTAGTGACCCTTGAGCTAAACTATGGGTTGCAGTAAATCCAGGATTGTGTTGCCTCAATGGGCCTAGGAATCCTTCCTAGTGAATGATAGGATATACGGTATAGCGAAGAGGTGGTTTACTCTCTATTGGGTCTAGTAATCCTGGGTTTGGGGTATGTGGTAAAGCCTAGAGTGTGGGTCTCAGTTTAGGGCCTAGTGATCTAGGTTTGGATTGTAGTAAAGCCTGAGAGACTAGGAGACAAGAAAATTCTTCACGATGTAGTTCGAGAAATCTAGTGGCATCCATGCTTGTTTGTCCTAGTGATCAAGTGGTGATCACAATAAAACCTATTATGATATTGTTGATGGGCCAAAATTTACCACTAATGAGCAAGGGGTCTCCCCAGTGTGAAGTCCCAATTAGACCACACACTATTTGGGATAGTAGCCCCATTCGGTATGTGGGCCCGATTACTGCCATGAATATTTTATTCTCTTGGTTATCAAATGAGAAGGTGCCAAAGTGGGGCGAGAATGAAGTGCTCAAGAAATGAAACAAAATCAACCCAAGATTGAGAAATTTCAGAAAGAGGTTTAAACAAGTCACAACAATGACAAGAAGAGATAAATGATGAGAATGATTAATGAGCTAAAACCCCATCGAACATAATAAACAAGAACATGCCAGAGGTCAATTGCGAAGTAGTTCACAATAGGTCACCGACATGGCAAGGAACAAGTAAACATAGATTCGGAAGGGAAACATACATGCAACCACTAAGTATTAGAACATAACATCTTGCATATATGAAAGCACACACACAATTATGGTGAGGTACCAGACAGCTAATACAACCACCATGAGTGAGCATTGGAATCAGTGCCAAAGATAAAGGAGAACATCTTATTAATATGTTGCAACTTCAAATACATATCATGCAATTGGTCAATACCAAATAGTGGAACATGGGATGTTCATACCATTGCCCAATGTCAAAACCCTAGCCCTGCTGCAAACCCACTCTCCTAGCTGCCAAGAGCTGAGTGGCCCTAGCTCTCAAGCAAAAATCAACTATACTCAAGTGCTAAATTCCATTTGAATGAGGCCTAAGGGAACATTTATAGAGGTGAGGTGACTATTCACCTACCGTGACCCTTGGCCTCCCTTATGACCTTACGGCTACCCTCATGACTCTTGAGATTACCCACTTCTTCCTCAGGCCACAATGATTATTACATGCCTAGGTTAGACCTAACATAGTGGGTCATATAATGGTGTGTGATATTTACATCATGATGAAAGAGATAGAGAGAAAGATGTGTAGGGTTATTGGAAACCCTAGAATGCTTGATGCCCAAATCTCACAATGATGCAGATGTCTGGTTGTAAAATCAATTTGTTTTCTTGCCACCATACATCAGTTGCCTTCATCTATCTTCTGGTGATGTGCCTTTGAGTTTATTGAAAGCTTATTAGAACTTGGAAGGTACCACCTGGCTTACTAAAGGAAAACCTAGTTATGCAAGCTCCATGAGAAACCCTAATCCTTTTTGCGTAGACCAATATTTGTTTTGTTCCTTCTACATATAGGCAAATAACATATCAGACATAATTTCAAACAAAGAATGATAATGGAATTACAACCAACTAATTTGAATGAATGACATTAATAAATAATTAATCTAGACCCCTGTGTGGTCAATTGTTGTGCCACCGTATTATCAATGCATGTGGCCTTGGGGGGTCCTCTTGGACTTCCTCATATGTATTCTCATTTAAGCTCATTATCGCTTCACTACACATAATGTCCTGGTATCACTATCTAATCAAGGTCAATAGTGTACATGAAGGTTAGACATTGTCACATTGGTCAGTCACGCAAATTCTCATTTGACAAGCAAACTTTGTCTGAGCTCTTAACTCACAATGTTGTTCCTTCTAAATAGGTATTGGTTTTTTGCCTAGTATATCTCAGTTCTTAGATTCCAAAGGCCTGATGCTATTGAAAACTCTTCAATTGAAACAAAGATGAGCCATTCTTTGAATTTGTTCCTCCAATATTGCATCAAAATGCAACACCACAATATGCAACAGATGAGTTTTCTTAGTTACTAATGACTGGGCATCAAGATCTGCTTCATCTTAGAGAACACAACACTGCCTTTTGTCAACATTTCTTCAAATTGTCAACCTACAAATTGTGTCATGGTTGAGTCTAAGGAAGTTCCAAGAGTCTGCTACTGACAATCGGCCACTATCTGCCTAAAACGTCTTCCTCCACTACATAACAGTCCTTATCTTTGATTAATTCTCTAGATTTAATGCACAAGTCTTTGTTGTTGTAGATAAGGGCTCTTAGTTGGGTTCTGAACTTGATTAGTGCTCTTATAGCCCAACACTTTTAATTCTGAAACAAAACTCCAATGCATCGAGCGTTACTTCTGCTGCTTCACAACTTAATTTAACAATGTCTTAAGGGAGGTATAGTAATGTTTCAAAATAGATTAATACAACATCACACTTTCAAAAACCGTGACACAAATGCGCTCACATTTTCTTGACATCATCATGCAAAATTAAACTCAGAAATAGTCTGAAATCTATCATAAGAAAACCCTAATTTCCTTCAAAAGTATAGAGCGCTGAAACATGCATATAAGCCAACAAAGTTGGATTGAGGTATCTGGAACAAGTTGGAGGCCGAATAAGGCCTCAGAACCCATGAGCATAGGCAAAGAACATTATGCAATGTGTTTGCATGATCTTCTAGAGTTTTCTCATAGATAGCTCTAATATTTGTCTTAGTCTTTGGCTCAAACTAGCCCCATTACTAAGGGCCAAAATTCTCAAAAGGTATAGCCTCATATGAGCCCTAAACAGACCGTCATAAAGCACATACCCTACTTTTAGAAGAGGCTCTTCTTGACACCAAATAAGTTCTATGTCCTCACATCACGAAGAATATTCCTTTGATGAGTGAAGAGTTGAATACATGCTATCCTTAGGTCGCAATTTTGGCTAAGAAGTCGCATAGTCGTGATTCTGGTTGAGAAGTCGCACAGTCACAAAATCTGAGAGGTCTCATTGCCTAGAGGTTGACTTGAGGTGTGACTCAATGACCTGGGTGGAGATGAGACTCACCGTAGGTTGCAAATTCATAGCACAGGGTTGGTCGTACTCCCTAGAGGCTTTTCTGAGGTGTTGAAATGCGACCCAACAACTGGGGTGGAAGTGCAACTTTCTAGAGGTCACCCAATTGCATTATAAAGTTGGTTTCATCCTTGGATGGTTCGATGGAACATGGGTTGTGATTACGCAACCTAAAGAGATGCGGCTGAGGTGGAAGTTTCATTTGGAAGGTGAGATCTAAAGAAGGTCACACTCAAAGGAGTCGTGAGTCACATAATAGGCATATTTCATTTCTGAGCATACCTCTGGGGTTCTCCATTGTGATTACGTGACCTGTAGGTGTTCTGGTCACACAAATAAAAAGGAGGGTCACACGAATTTTTGTCCCACGTGCAGATTCACTCCAAGACCATTTGAAGATATCTTCTAAGAAAATGTTGATATGGAAACTTCACAACTATAACTTTCCTGTCAATCTTGCTAGTTCCGACAGAGACCTTGCAACACTAGCTGTAGTTGGTGTGATCCTCCACCACGATCATGATAACATAACAATCTCACTACCAATATACAATGATAAAGACCACAAAGAAACATGATTTGTATTGACAACCCAAACACACATTTTATTACATGAATTATCACTGTAGTGATTAACCAATGGTGCCTTTCGATGAAATACTGACTATCCACAACCCTTCCGACGAATGACTTTGCATTGCATGCCTTACGTAGGCTACTCCATCTTGTATCTATATATGTGTTATTTCGATGTCTAGTTACTATCCAAAAGACACGTTGAACATTTCCAATTTGAAACTTTAAGCTGCTTTTAAGATTGGGTTTCCATGGGGCTATGTTATGCCTAAAAGAATGCAAAAAGTAAATTGTTTGTTTTTTTTAAGTCAAATCATTTCAACTCATTCCTAGGGATTTTCGGTGCGTTGCTACTTGGATATTTGATCAATTGCCTTGAGGCTTGCCTTGTATTGATAGTATGCATGCCGATAGAAATTTGCAGATTTCTTAAGGGAAAGGTTGAATTGCTCCCCTTTTTATCCACGATATATCCGATGCGTCATAGAACCTTCATAGAAGCTACGAGCAACAAGATTTAATGCAAAGTTTGAACCTGGAAGGAGGAGGAGGACCCTTATAAAAGGAAGCTTGTCATGAATTCTTCTTCTTCGTTGGAGGGAGAAATGTCTCAATCTAAAAATATAGAAATGGATGCCTCCCATTCCCATTCTGAATCGTAATTGGAGCCCTCAAGGATGGAATTGCATTTGTATTTGGATTTTGTGGGCAAAGTTGATGTGTTTCTCACTCCAGATCATATTTCATGCCTTACCATAGGAAATGCCAATGCCTCCTCGGTAACATTTTCCCTTTCTTTATTTCTTCAGAAATCACAAAGTAATATTATAATACAACAAAAATAATGTGTCGAGAAGAAACTCATGCTTCACATTCATTTTTTGAGACAAGTTGGCACATTTTACTTATTTTCCTTTGCCCTAACCTCATGCATGGTTAGTGTGTGATGACACTATTAACATGACCCCTTAACCATTTGGATTGTGCCCTTATCATTGCCTTGAGCACAATGGTCATCACCCAACAATAAAATCCTAGTGTGCCCCCTCCTTTATCACCGAGCCTTTACCATCGTGTATCCATGCCATCGACTGATGAACATTACTTCTTCCATGGAATAAAAGTGTTATGCCTTTTTTTCATGAAAGTCTTCCCCAGATTGTATCTTCCCAATACATGGTTTAATGCCATCGTGTATCATATGCCCAAGACCTCTTTGTTTAAACTCCTTATGTGTACCCATTTTGCCTTCACCTTATTTCATATGATGACCATATAATACCCCTTATTCTCCATGCATCACTTTGGGATGCGTGCTAGCTTTATGGTGGCTACTTGGCTCTTAATTATTCTTGGAAACTATTCCCTTAAAACATAAAAGCATCCATCATGTTATGTATCAAGAATATGCCTTGTCCTATGAAATTTTGTCGTTAACAAAGCCTCATGAAGTCAATATTTATATCATTAGATAATTTTTTCACCATAAGTGGCATATTTCCAAAGTATTATTAAATTGCATCCTTCTTCATTAAATATGTGCCCAATGCAACTCCATTTAAATCCTTGCAAAGAAAGCGGGATAAATAATTAAAAGCATGAAAATAATTTCATCTGGAGGTGATAGTAAAATTGCAACTAAATTATACGAGTAAAACAAGAGATGCTCGAATCCAAAAATCAACACAAAATTTAGGCACCTTAATGGACTTATGAATTGCAAGCAATTTATGTGATGCCAAAAGCAATGATGCAGTTATAGATTCAAGGGCCTCGAGCAAGATGGAAATTTGAGGAATCTTAATGCACTCGAGGGGACAAGGACCAAGACAAAGCAAGGTTATTGTCATTAGGTATTAGCACAAACCCTTATGTATATGTGTGATCATGCTTTAGGGTGAGTCAAGAAGAGCTTAAAATGACATGCGTACTTCGATCACATATGTCTAAAGTTACAAGGATGCAAGGGTAGTATATAATATTTGCAAGCCCTAATGCACATGTTGAGATGTAGGACCAATCAAGAATGTATGGGAATGGGACATGTAACCATATCTCCCATGATGCCCAAAAATGTCGATGGAAACACACTCTTAGTGGGAGGAAAGTTAAATCAAAACAAGAGGGGAAACACCTTTTCCCATGGGTTTTTCCCAAACCTCAATATTGAAAATCATAAGGAAATCCAAATTTCATGTATGTTAGCTCAAATATATGATGTCTAATGATCGCGATGTGAATCATGCGAAGATGAGCTTCAAAATCATGAGGGACTCTTAACGCATTAATAAAGCCATTAACCTACGACACCCTAATGTGATCTTATGGCACATGTCTGAGAAAAAACATGATGTGCGGTTGCAATGTACGAAATGTGAGTGGGCACACTAAAGGGGTTGGATAGGCAAGTTCACGTGGAGAGAAACCAATTGGGGATCCTATCAAAACACTAGAAGCTTGGGGCGACTGGTGGGGTACCCAAAATTTTGAATATGCCCAAAAATTTGGGTGGTGTTGTAGTGGCTACAAAAATTGGTGAACCACTGGTAAAATTTAGTATCTTTGTCAACACCCTTGTAGTAGTCCGAGCGCACACAATGCTACAAGGAAATATCAAACATATGCTATGGTAACCTCTTGCATTACCTCGACCTTAGTAGATATGCCTTGCCCTTCGTGTCTCGACTGGGTCTTTCTAGTCAGTAAACACCCAATTAAAGTTCACACGTGCCGATAGTTGATGATGATGGGAAGAACGTGTTAGAGGGCTTATTATATTCATAATTTTAAAAGTAAGTTTCTAGTGTTGCTACACTGCCAATGGGCCTAGACAGTACCCTAGTGGAGTCACTCCAAGAAATCACAAACGTTGCTCCGCTGCCAGTGAGCCTGGTCAGTACACCGGTGGAGTCATTGCATTACCTCTTTGCACAGGAAGCATTTATCGATCCTTTACCCATTATTTGGTTTCATTTTATTTTACGTGTGCATTTTTACTTATTTGTGGGTGTTCATTGCGCCAGGGCGAATGAGGGATCCTAACTTATTTTATGAGAAAGATAGGTTGTTTCTTGTTTGACATAAACTAAGAGATATCATGATTTAGGTTTGCCCTTACACCAATATTCCACATCTCATTTCCAATTAGCAAGTGAACTATGACCACAAGTCATTTAAACAATAAAGACCATGCTGAGCATGAGTTTCAAGTTACGATTATAGGTCCTTAAAACTTATTAGGGTTCCCCATGAGCAATATGTTCCTATTTCCTTTGTTAATAAATTAGACTCGTAGGAGAGATATCCAGGATGCAAATTTGATGAGTGGTTCCAAGAGAGGCTACCCATTGGTGTAACCATCAAAACTTCACACCATCATTAGGAGTAAGGCTTTATTTCAAGGGTTAGGTGACCAGGAAACTCTCGTAGGGATTCAAACATGTGTGAAGAGGACAAAACAATGCACTTTGAGGCTAGAGAAAGCTCAAAAGGTGTGAGAAATCTATTCACAGCACCACAGGTTTGAAAAGTTCAGGTTCATGAAGGCTCATGCAGCATCATGCAACATAGAGGAAATTTTGAGGCTAGGTCAAAGGTGAGTGTGTGCCAAGCAAGAAGGAAAGTGTATGATGCAATGTAGTAGACAGGGCTAATGATGCAATGTAATGCTATGTGCAAAAGAGATCAACTAATTGGAATTAAAGGACCAATGCAATGCATATGTAGAGATTTCTTGAGTGCAAAATAACAAGCAGGGAACTAAATACCAATAGTAGAGAAAATTAAGCATGACAAATTTAAATCATAAAGAAAACTCTAAACAGTGAACTAATAAGAAAAACAAAAACCTAACTAGTCTAAAATCCTAAATCCTAATTTAACCAAAGCATAGGTCGGATTATGTGAGATCAAAATTCCAATGCAACCATCGTAGTAGTTCCCAACCTGCAAAAACAAAGATGACAAATATTAGAATTTGCAGAAAGAGTTGTGAAAAACATAACATGCTTACCTGTAAAGCATGCACAACATAAAGAACATCTCATCCACTTATAGGGAAATGTGTCAGAGAAGACCTTTCAAGGCGAACTGCAACCCAATCCTGGTAAACCAAACCACAAGTGTGAAATTTATAATCATCTAGCCATAACATACATCCATTTATTCTTAACCCCAAATCCAATGCAAGTAAGGAAAGATGATGTCAGCTAGTAATGGAATCTGCTATATTAATCTAATAAGAAACCCTATCATGATGTAGAGGATGATCAACTTGATATCCCTTAAAACATGGGCCTCTGTTGGGTGTAACTAAGATCCATGAGGATTAAAACACAGAAACCCTAATCTCAGAAACCCTAGTTTGAAATTGTTCATAGACTTCGTCAAGGATGTGAGGACCTGACATAACCATCAACGGAAGTTGAAGTGCCTCATCGTCCTAGCCAACCTCTGAACCTTCAAATGGCACACCATCAAATATTGGTAGCTTCGCAAGATTTGAAGATGCATGTATACGGTTATTGTTGGTTGTGATCGGACAACTATCAGTGAAAATATTGTGGATTGGATCCATTGTCTAAATATTGATAGATTGGAAACTCAACAAATTAGATTCTTTAGATTCCCAAAAATTAACTAAATCAAATGAAGGAGTCTCAGGCAAAGGGTAGGTTAGGATTTTTTCACTTTCCCATGCAGGAGATTGTAAGGTATCATTTTATAGTGTATGTTGACAAACTCTACCGATTGGGTAACAACAAAAAAGGTTCAAGATAATGGTGAAAGCACTCCCTTCAGAAAACAAATTAGGGTGTAGAGGTTGCTACACATCAGTTAAAAGGTGATGGAAATATTTTCTCAAAGATACATTGCTTGAATCATAGGATTTCCAAGATGCACTCACATCCGACGAGATGATGTTGTGAGGAGCATGATGTGTAGAAACCCTAATTTCAGAAATCCTAATTCGACTTGCTCCACAGGTCTCATCGAGAATGTGAGAACCTGACATAACCATCAATGAAAGTTAAAGTGCCTCAAATTCCTAATGAGTCCCTAAACATTTGAAATGTGGGTTAGCAAATTCTGGTGGCTTCGTAGGATGAACAGACGGACACGTAGGATAATCCCTAGAGGCATGAGTGAATATATTTCTAGTAAAATGAGAATCGTTGAAACCACTAGTTTGATCAAGTTGGTTGTCTTATACATAAGGCTCTTCTTGGCTTGGGAGTGAAGAGGGATTAATGAGAGAACCAACTTGAGCTGGGCGAGATGCATGGTGCTCTTCTCCACCTGTTAAAGACTGTGATTGGAGAGGATCAGACATAAGAGATTCATAATCTGCATCCCTTAACTATGAAACATCACCCCCATGTACATGATTGCAATCAATGCGAGCAAGATAAATATGTGAATGATATGAAGGAACCATCGTGTGGTAGACCCACAAACCAAATCAGGGTAGAATGAATGCACATGATTAGATGAAGGGCACCGATCAGACTTGGACTCACATCCTACCCATTTATGTTTGCCAAAGAGAAAGACGTATTTGCAAGCCTAATGTGGTCCATGGATTTGATAGGACAGTCAAATTTACTTGAGACAAGACCAAATCCAACATGCACAGGTGAATGCGATCCCAGGATATAGTGCGACATATGTTGAATGGACTCGATCAGGGTTCCATCAGCAGGAAGAGATGTTATGTAATTTTCATACTCAAGATCAAAAATATGTATGAGGCATTTAGAGGTGAGACCATCATATTTGTTTCCTAGAAAGCATTGTTCATCGTTTGGATTATCTACGGCCACAATATTATTATGTAACAAGTCAAGAGGAGGATGAGAAATCCCACAAACTGTAATCTCTTCCTCGGGGGGTTGAGGTTGTTCCAGATTCAGAGAGATGGACAAAACATACTTATGGGTAGAATCTGGACACTTTGTAATTTGCAAATTATGATGATACTAATGTGAAACAGGACTTTTTTCTAATTGAAAATGTTGTAAAGAAACGAGAACTAATCGTTGAAAATTTATATTAAAATACACCCATTCGACATCAGTTTCAAGAAATTCAAAACAAATATGGACATATTTTAAAGAAAAATTGTGTAAAGATTCTCCAGGTTTCATCCTAAGCTCATTTATTCTCTTTAACACATCTTGAAAATCGTGTTGAAAAGTGTGCAACAAGAAATGCTAAATTTAGAATGTGCTAAAAATAGAACTCCTAAAAATAGCACTTCTAAAAATAGAAATTTGGCCAATGAGAATTTTGGCCACCTTGGGTGAAAGGTGAAACAGCTAAAAATATAATCTTCTAAAAATAGCATTTCTGGGTCCCTTCCTATTTTTAGCAGTCCCTGGTCTAACTATAGGAAGTAAAAACGAATCTGGTCTTAACAACAGTTTAAAATATTAATTAATTGATCTAAATGAGTTAATTAGTTGTAGAAAATTAAACTTGAAGTCTTTGTGAGAACATGCAATTAGTTGTCCCACTGATTGAGGAATTTATCCTTGATTCTTTCCACTGATTGAGGAATTAAGTATGAGTTCTATAATGAGAGGATCAGTTGACTTAGTTTTACTTATTCAAGTCCAGTTAGATTAATTTAGCAAGTTTTTAAATTAATGAGATATAGTTTTTTAATGCTTGCATGCATGTGACAAATATTATTTCAGATAACTAAGCATTCCCTCATGGATAACTGATGCATGTCAAATCATACGGAGAGCCAGTTGAGATCAGATGAGGGATGGTGTACTATCAGATGCTTGGATATTTCTAGTAAGTATTCCTTGCATGGAGAAGGATCTATTTCCAAGATAAATACATAATATTGGAGCTTGGAGGACTTGTGGCCTATATACTGAGGCCTAGGTAGTCTATGATCTTCATCTTTTGATTGCAGAGAGTACAGGATATCTCTTGAGCTAATTCTTTTTGTAAACAGAAGAGGATTTCCACTTGATTGATAATACAGATAGGGGTTTTATGTTGGTGCTTTCCCCAGTGATATATCTTGTGTTATGTTTGATTATTTTTCTTGATCAGTTATATGTGTTTATGCTTGATGTTGCTCTTGAAATCAATTATGCTTCCGCTTAATGTTTTGTAGAACTAGATCAAGTATTATGCTTTAGTACATTGCATATATCATTTTGATCTACAGGTGTGAAATTTCTACATGGTATCAGACCATAGGTGATCAAGGAAGAACAATATACAAGCAAGAGAAATTCAAAGTTTATTATTTGGGATACAAATCTCAAGTTCTTATCACATCTATTTCACCGATGGCTTTCTATGGTTTGAGGCTTGAGTATGCCCTTGATGGCAGCTCAAACTACATAGCTTGGAAGGATCGCATGCAGGCAGTATTGGAAGATAATGGCCTTAAGGACTTCATTGATCAAGAATTCCCTAAGCCTATTGTTGCTACTCAACTGGCAGAATGGAATAAGTGTGTGGCTAGAGCTAGGAGAATCGTCCTAGAGGGAGTTTGAGATCACATAATTTCGAGGCTCCATGGGAAGGAGACTCTACATGCAATGTGGAAAACATTGAAAGATTTATATCAGAATAGCAGTGATCACAAGAAGCTGGCACTGAAGGACAAACTTCGCAAGATCAAGTGCGAAAAGGATGACACTATCTCTATGTTCCTGAACAATCTCACCAACTGCAAGGATGAGCTTGCAAATGTAGGGTTCATGATTGCTGATGATGATATGGTGAGTCTAGCACTCCTTGGCCTTCCTAAGAGCTAGCATAGCTACTAGGACTCAGTGAATGGAAGGGACAAACTGTCGGATTGGGAACAACTATGGTTGGATTTGATGCAGGAGGAGATCAGACGGAGCACCAGGGATGGAGCTTCTTCATCAAAACATGATGATGAAGAGAACTTGGCTTTAACATCTAAAGCTAAGAAAGGGAAAGGGAAGGCATCCTAATCCAATTCTTCTCAAGGAGGGAAGAAGTTTGACAAGTCGAAGGTGAGATGCTTTGATTGTCATGAGTTGGGCCATTATGCTACTAATTGCCCAAAGAAGAAGTCCAAGAAAGGTTCCTCCAAGGAATCTAATGGTGATGCACTAGCTTCACAGTTTGAGATGAATTTCTCACTTATTGCATGCATGGTTTCATCTAGCATGGGATGTGTTTGGTTCTTGGACAGTGGAGCCTCTTTCCACATGTCAGGTGATAAGAATATTTTCAGCACTTTGGAGGACAAGTATCTCCAGATACGGATCAAGATGGGCGATGACGGAAAGTACTGTGTCTCAGGTGAAGGTACGGTTGTGTTTCAGAGGGAGTATGGTTCTCCCCTCACTCTTTCTAATGTTATGTATGTACCAGGGCTGAAAAATAATCTTGTGTCTATTGCTATGCTTGAGGATGCTATGATGTACTATTTAGTTTGGGAAAGGTTTTCCTAAGGTATATTGGCACTGGACAGACCAAACAGATAGGGATTTGAATTAAGAATCTCTATAAGTTACAGGTAAACGATTGTGCTGCATTGAGTTCCAAATCAAAGGTGGTGCATGGCCAAGATATTGGCGAGTTATGGCATGGGAGACTGGGCCACTTGCATCATGGGGCCTTGAAGATCATGCAGCAAATTTCTACCAGCTTACCCAAGTGCAAGCTGGAGCAAACGAGCACATGCAAAGGTTGCACTTTGGGTAAGTATGCAAAAGCTTCCTTTCATGATCAGGATAGTAGAGTAGGAGAAGTTCTGAAGTGAGTTCATTCAAATGTCTGCGGGCCCTTCTCTACAGCCTCCATGGCAAAGCATAGGTACTATGTTATTTTTGTTGATGATTTTTCTCGTAGATGTTGGATCTACTTCATGCAAAAGAAGGATCAAACCTTCTTGAAGTTTTGTGAGTTCAAAGCTTTGGCAGAGAAAGAATCAAGGATGAAAATAAATGCCTTGCGAACTAATAACGGTGGAGAGTATGTTTCCCAGTAGTTTAAGGACTTTTGTGCTTCAGAAGAAATTAAATGGGAACTCACGACACCTCATAACCCACAACAGAATGGGGTGGACGAAAGGAAGAATAGGTCTATTGTGGGAGTAGCCTAAGCAATGTTGCATGACCAAGGCCTACCACTTCACCTGTGGGTTGAGACATGCAATACAACAGTATATCTTAAGAACGGAAATCCTCATCACATGTTGGGGATGAAGACACCTATAGAGGCTTTTTCGGGGAAGCGACCAGATGCGAGTCACTTCTGCATCTTTGGATCACTAGTCTTCTATCATGTGACCAAAGATGCTCGAAAGAAGCTAGACCCAACAACTAAGTTGGGAATACTTGTGGGGTACACGAATACACCTCACAACTATTGTGTGTTTCTGCCTACCAGTCAGAGGACCGTAGTGCGCAGGGATCTAAAGTTTGATGAGAAGTGAGCCATGCGAGTATCACTTGAGAGGGAGCTAAACTTGCATGGTGATGATGAGGAACTATTAGTTCCTAAAGAGGAGGAGACTCCTAATGATGTGGATCAGCCACATGCAGAGATTCCAGTAGTGGAGATCACCACTGTTGGAGAGTCTTCCAGAGATGGGAGGAAACACTCACAGGAAGCTGACAGATTGATGCAAGATGCGAGAGAGAACGTGGGGTAGCCATCCTCTCAGCGCAAACAGAGGAGATCTCCCGATAGATACACTGGCTACATGGCCTTGGTTTGAGAGTGTGTAGCGACTGAGCCTTCTTCTTTTGAGGAGGCAGTGCAGCAGCCAGTTTGGGTGGATGTGATGGTAGAGGAGTATGATTCTATCATGTGGAACAATGTGTGGCATGTTGTCCCTAGACCAGGGAACAAGTCAGTGGTTACTTCATGATGGCTTTACAAGGTAAAGCATGCAACTGCTGGCAGTATTGAGAAACACAAGGCAAGGTTTATTTCTCGTGGTTTCTCACAGGGGGTTTCTCACAGGTGGAGGGGATTGACTATGATGAGACATTTTCTCTTGTTGCAAGGTACTCATCGATCAAATAGATTCTAGCACTATCAGCACAGATGGGTTGGAAGATCTATCAAATGGATGTGAAGACAACGTTCCTCAAGGGGGAGATTGAGCAAGAGGTATACATAGAGCAGCCTGAGGGATTTGAGACCTTCGATTGCAAGTTGCATGTGTGCCAGCTCAAGCGAGCATTGTATGGGCTGAAGCAAGCACCCCATGCTTGGTATACTAGGATCGCCAGTTATTTCACCTAGTTGGGCCTCACCAAGAGTGAAGTGAATGTGAACCTCTATCACATCATGGTAAAAGGTAAGCTATTGATTATTGTACTTTATGTCGATTATCTGATCTTCACAGGTGATGATCAGTTGATCAAGTCTTGCAAGGAGGACCTTGCAAGAGAGTTTGAGATGAAGGACATGGGCCTCATGCACTACTTTCTAGGCATGGAGGTGTAGCAAAGATGGGGAAGTATTTGTGTCTCAAGGCAAATATGCCAATGAGATACTCAGTTGCTTCCACATAGAGATGTGCAAGCCCATGGAGACTCCTCTAGTAGGGAACTAGAGGAAGGAGGATGCTACTTCAGGTGAGGTACTAGCTGCTACTGTTTATCGACATCTTGTGGGTTCACTTATGTATCTAGTGAACACACGACCATATTTGTGCTTTGCGGTGAACTAGATTAGTCAAGCTATGGTTCAACCAACCAAGTTATTTTGGAAGGTGGAAAAGCATGTGCTGAGATATCTCAGAGGCACTATGCAGTATGGATTATGGTACAGGCATACAAAGGTAGTGAAGATCCAATGCTTCATAGATGCAGATTGGGTAGGTAGTCCATCAGACAGGAAGAGCACTTCTGGAGGAATCTTCAACCTTGGGTCAGCTGTGGTTTCTTGGTATATCAGGAAACAGAGATCAGTTGCACTTAGCTCAGCGGAGGCTGAATACATGGTTGCTAGTTAGGCTGCATGTGAGGCCATCTAGATGTAGAAGATTCTAGTGGGATTGTTTGGTCAAATGATTGATCCTACCATGATCTATTGTGATAATCAGAGTTGCATTAAACTCTCTGAGAATCCAGTGTTTCATGACAGGTCCAAGCATATAGATATCCACTATCATCATCTATGGGATTATGTGGTCAAGAGGATCATGATGTTGTTGTACATTTCAACCGAGGAACAAGATGCGGATATTTTAACAAAGGCATTGTCAAAAGGCAAGTTTGAGTTCCATAGAGACAGAATTGGGGTTGTTGATAATCCCTTTCTTGTTGAGAGGGAGTGTTGAAAAGTGTGCTACAAGAAATGCTAAATTTATGATGTGCTAAAAATAGAACTCCTAAAAATAGCACATCTAAAAATAGAAATTTGACCAATGAGCATTTTGGCCACCTTAGGTGAGAGGTGAAACTACTAAAAATAGAATATTCAAAAATAGCATTTCTAGGTCCCTTCGTATTTTTAGCAGTCCCTAGTCTAACTATAGGAAGTAAAAACGAATTTGGTCTTAATAGCAGTTTAAAATATTAATTCTTTAATCTCCATGAGTTAATTAGTTATGGAAAATTAAACTTGAAGTCTTTATGAGAACATGCAATTAGTTGTCCCACTGATTGAGAAATTAAGTATGAGTTATATAATGAGAGGATCAGTTGACTTAGTTTAACTTAGTCAAGTCCAGTTATATTAATTAGCAAGTTGTTAAATTAATGAGATATAGTTTGTTAATGCTTGCATGCATGTGACAACTATTATTTCTGATAACTAAGCATTCCCTCATGGATAACTGATGCATGTCAGTTCAGACAGAGACCCAGTTGAGATCAGATGAGGGACAGTGTACTATTAGATGCTTGGATATTTCTAGTAAGTATTCCTTGCATGGAGAAGGATCTATTTCCAAGAGAAATACATAATATAGGAGATTGGAGGACTTGTGGCCTATATATTGAGGCCTAGGTAGCCTATGATCTTCATCTTTTGATTGCAGAGAGTACAGGATAGCTCTTGAGCTGATTCTTTTTGTAAATAGAAGAGTATTTCCACTTGATTGATAATACAGATAGGGGTTTTATGCTGGTTCTTTCCCCAGTGATATATCTTGTGTTATGGTTGATTATTTCTCTTGATCAGTTATATGTGTTTATGCTTGATGTTGCTCTTGAAATCAATTATGCTTCCGCTTAATGTTTTGTAGAACTAGATCAAGTATTATGCTTTAGTACATTTCATATATCAGTGTGATCTACAAGTGTGAAATTTCTACAAATCATACTTGTCAAATGCTTGTTGGAGCTTATCGGCAAGTTCCTCGAATGAATGAATGGACACCATCAGCAACATGTGGCACCATTACTTGGCGTAACCTTCAAGGGTGAGGGAGAAAAACACACAAGGAAACTCTTCATCGTCAATCTCAAAAGATTCAGAAAACTTGAGGAAATCATAAATGTGCTCGATTATGGGAGTTCCACCCTCACCATCAAAATTTAATTGAGACAAGTGATGGATCTGCTCCTAGTGGATTGAAAATCGAAAAATAGATAAACGAGATAAACACCTCGAGAGCAAGATTATGTTTGGAGCCATTAACAGACATGAGACTAAACTGCAGGTTCTAAGGGCTCATCTTGTCATCTGGCCCTCCTTCTAGTGCCAATTTGTTGATGGGCCAAAATGTACTGCCAATGACTAAGGGGTCTCCCCAGTGTGAAGTCCCAATTATACCTCACACTGTTTTGGATAGTAGCCCCATCCGGTATGTTGGACGCACTACCACCATGAATGTTTTATGCTCTTGACTATCAAATGAGAAGGTGCTAGAGTGGGGCGAGAATGAGGTGCTCAGGAAACAAAACAAAATTAGCCCAAGATTGACAAATTGCATAAAGAGGTTTAAACAAGTCACATCATCAATAATAAGAGATAAATTATGAGAGTGATTAGTGAGGTAAAACCCCATCGGACATAATAAACAGGAACATGCCAAAGGTCAATTGTGAAGTAGTTCACAATAGGTAACTGACATGGCAAGGAACAAGTAAACATAGATTCAAAAGCGAAACATGCAACCACTATGTATCAGAACATAACATCTTGCGTATATGAAAGCACACACACAAATATGGTGAGGTACCAGACAACTAATAAAACTGCCATGAGTGAGCATGGGAATCAGTGCCAAAGATAAAAGAGAAAATCTTATTAATATGCTGCAACTTCAAATACATATCATTCAATTGGTCAATACCCAATAGTGGAACATGGGTTGTTCATCCCATTGCCCGATGTCAAACCCTAGCCCTACTACAAACCCACTCTCCTAGCTACCAAGAGCTGAGTGGCCCTAACTCTCAATCATAAATCATCTATCTATATTGGCCTCAACTCAAGTGCTAAAGTCCATTTGAATCAAGCCTAAGGGAAAATTTATAGAGGTGAGGTGACTATTCACCTACCATGACCCTTGGCCTCCCCTATGACCTTTTGGCTACCCTCATGACTCTTCAGATTACCCACTTCTTCCTCAAGCCGCAATGATTATTACATGCCCAGATCATACCTAACATAGTGGGTGATATAACGGTGGGTGATATTTACATCATGATGAAAGAGATAGAGAGAAATATGTGGAGGGTTATTGGAAACCCTAGAATTCTTATGCCTAAATCTCACAATGATGCAAATGCTTGGTCCTGAAATCAATTCGTTTTCTTGCCACTATGCCTCACTTGCCTTCATCTATCTTCTGGTGATGTGCCTTTGAGTTGATTGAAAGGTTATTAGAACTTGGAAGGGACCACCTGGCTTACTGAAGGAAAACCTAGTTATGTAAGCTCCATGAGAAACCCTAATCCTTTTGTGTAGACCAACATTTGTTTCATTCCTTCTACCTGTAGGAAAATAACATTACTCAGACATAATTTCAAACAAAAAATGATAATGGAATTACAACCAAACTAATTTGAAAGAATGACATTAATAAATCATTAATCTAAACCCCAGTGTGGTCAATTTTTGTGCCACAGTATTATCAATGCATGTGGCCTTGTGTTGGCATGAAAGAGTCACTAGGGGGAGACCCTGGGTTCAGACATAGAGGGCCAACAATGGTCCACTGTAGTCTAGGAAAATGCCAACATTTTCACCTTACCCAAATGATAAGGAGTCTCACCGAAGGCGTGTTGCAACCAGAAAGAAGAAGGGTTCGTCATGGGGTCAAGGGTATGTCAAACATCAATATCTATCTAACATCATACACACAACTAATACAACAACATATCGTTTACTCACGATGAATCCACTACATGCCTATACTTGCAGAACAATTTAAAATTTAAGTGGGTCCATACATCATAAGTCGTCACATACATTGTATCGAGAAACCAATCCAAATCCTACTTAATATTAAGTCCACAGAAGACAATACATAATAAATTGGGCTTAGCCACAGATGATTACAAGGAATACCTGGTTACAAACTCTATCTCCCTATGCCAGATTTAAAGATTCAATCTTCGATCCAGAGGTCTAGCTCGCCTGCATCTCGACGCTCATGTTTTATCATTTAGCAACTAACCAACCCACCAGCAACAACCTTTCTCCTTACGAGTTCCTCCTTTTATATTTCATTTTCCACTTGGGCTATCAGTTCTCACTTGGTTGTTCCTTCACTTGGATGCCTCTCCATCTGTCTCGTCTGCTCAGTTGCCTCTTCCTTCTATTGACACTTTTCCGCAACCACCTCGCAATTGCTTGGTCCTGCTTCCCACTCCAGCTATCTTCACCGCTACCTGATCGTTGATGTCGCCACCTGTTCCCTATTCATTCTATGGAAAGCCAAAATAATCAAAATTATGAAAACAAAGGCCCCAACAGGCTCTGGCCCCAATCCTTTTACTTGTCCCCGAGTCAATTCATTTCGAGTTCTGCTAGCCCTATTGGTGTCTCAGTGGGTGCTCCTGTTGGTCTTTGTGCTAATTCTGCTTCCTACTGAGCTAATACTCCCATTGTCTTGGGCGTCACTTGTGGGGTGGTGCCTACTCCTCTTTCACCTTCCTCTTTCTATTTCCTGTCCTTTTCAAACAAAGGCTCCAACTCTGGGACAGCAGCGTTCGTTTGCTTCCATAATTCGTTGTACTTTTGGAGGGTAGTCTTCCAACTAGCAATGATCGTGTTGGCCCGCTACGTGAATTTTTTAGCCATATTGTAAGTTAATTCAATTGGCTTTTGACTTTGTAGAAGGTCCCACTATTCCCTGCTATTATTGAAAACCTCTTTTAGAGCTAGAACCTACAGACGGACTGGTGGGCAGAGATCTCTTATCACCTTTTTAGTTTTTTCTGAATCTTCCTCAATCCGATCCACCTGCACTTGGATGGCGGCGATCTACTCATTAATCTGCTGGAGTTGGTTAGAATCCATGCAGTCCTTGCTACTATTGAACAGTACATGTATCTACTCTCTCATGGGGTATACCAGGTGAATTTTCAAGGCCAAGCTTCCCGGATAGTCATGAACTATGTTCATCAAGGCATACCTGTCTGCTAGTGCATCAACAAGTGTTTGCTTCTTCAACTCTACTTCATTGATATTGTTCTCAATAGTCCTCACATATATCTCGACAGGGTTTGATAGCACTGATCTTCCTATCTCTAGTTTATTCCTCATCTCAGCATTGGTTGCTACCAAATTTGAGCATGATTCTTGGATATGGTCGTAGCAACTCACCATTATGTAGGCTATGATATCCTCTAGTGCTTTCGTGTTTGCATCCAAGATAGTTGGCCATAAGGACCAAAATTTCTCCATTACTTGATCAACTTGCACTTGCAAATCTATGTTTTCTCATCACAGTTGATCTCTCTCCTTTGTCAACTCCTGCATGTAGATTTTAACCCCGTACAAAAATTCCCTACATATGAATTCTAAGAATAGGAAATAAACAATGTGAGATCATAACACATAAAACACATATACTAAGAGATTTTCCCCTAGATCCCAAAATCGAGACTACCAGCTTGATTTTTTCATTATGTTCCTTTCAATGTTACAATAAATATATATGCATTCTTAAGCATCCAATACCATGGACCAAAAACCATCGCGCCCAAAACCATGAGCTAAAACCATGCACAAAACCATAGGTAGGTTCACCCCACCTAATAGAGGGTGCCAAAAAATTTCCCTATGGTGCTACCCTAGACCCCGTAGAAGGGGGATACCCACCCCCCTCAAACCCCCTATGGTCCCCCCGATGCACAATGAAGGGGGGGCTCCACCCCCTTGGTTAACTAGGGGAGCTAGTCGTGGAAAGAATATAACACAAGCCCAACATTCTCCCACTTGTTGTTTTCCTTCCACAGGGGGGCACAAGAGAGCTTAGTCATTTATCTAGCCCTACAATGCCCATTGTTTCTTTACACCAAGAGAACTTCTCAAAGCTCATAAATTTTGTCAATACATCTGCAATATTCTTCAAAGTGTCCACCTTTACCAGCAACACCTTTTTGTCTTCTATCACATCCCTCACAAAGTGATATTGAACATCGATGTGTTTTGTCTTTGAATGGTAGGTAGGGTTCTTTGCCAAGAAAATTACACTTTGGCTATCACAGTCTATACTTATATCTCCCTGTACAAACCCCACACTTGAACACAATCTTTATAACCAAACTGCTTCGTTGCTTGCATGAGTGCTTGCCATGTATTCTGCCTCTGTAGTTGATAGTGCCACTACAAATTGTTTCTTACTCATCCAACTGACTGCACCTCCAAATAGGTCAAACACATACCCACTGATCTAGATCTCCAACCCAGTCTGCATCAACAAAACCATGGATATCCAAAACTCTGTCCAATCCTAGTCTTCGTCGGTAGCACAAACCATAATCACTAGTGCCACACAAATACCTGAAAACCCACTTCACTATTGTCCAATGATCCTTCCCTAGTTTTGAAATAAACTTGTTCAATACTCCCACTGCATGTGCAATGTCTGGTCTAGTACAGACCATTGCATACATCAGGAACCACGAAATTTTTGCTCCCATCAATAACAGTGCTACCTTGCATCTTGTACAGAGTTCCAATCTGAACTCCCCGCATCAATACCAATGCTCCCTAAACCATCTTGCAAGTATCCTTCTTGAACACAGTTTTTACACGTGCATCATCCAGCTTGTTTATAGAAATCAAATTTCTGGCTAATGCAGGAATATGCAGAACACTCGGAAGTGTTCTAACCCTTCCGCCTTGCAACTTCAACTTTACTTTTTCATGACCAACAATTCTAGCCTTCCTATCAATCCCTAAGAAGACATCACCACCATCGTATTTCTCATACTCGCAAAACCAGTGAAGTGAAAGCATGCCCCTGAGTCAATTAACCATGCTTCCTGATCTACATGTGTACTTGAAGAAGCCAAGTACACATCCACACCTTCATTTGAGGTGGTTTTCGCCTCTGCAAAAGGAGCATCATCAGGTCCCTTTCCTTTGTCAGGAGCTTTAGATTTACAGTCCCTTTTGTAGTTCCCTTCCTTTCCGCATTTCCAACACACCACCTTTACAGGTTTTCCTGGAGATTTAAATCTCCCTCTAGATTTAGATCTCCCACTCGATGACTTATTTTTGTTTCTATTCTAGGACCATCCTTGTATAGAAGAGGCATCACCATTCTGGCTCTCTGTATTTTTCCGTCTCATCTCCTCCATCAGCAAGGATGAGACTATTTCATCAAACTGCAAGGAAATTGCATTGGTACCTATTGCAATATCCCATGAATCTAATAGAGAACACAACAAATTGATGCTCTTATCTTCATCTAAAATTTTAATATCAACAGATAATAATTGACTTACCACAGGATTAAATGCATTCAGATGCTCTGTCACCGAGTCTCCATCTCTCATCCTTAGGTTATACAGCTTTTTCCACCGGAATAGATTATTCACCAGAGACTTTGATTCATGCAAAGTCCCTAACTTGTCCCACAAATTCTTCATCGTAGCTTCCCCTGATAAATTCAGCAATATTGAATCTGAGACACATAATCATATTGTGCTCTTTGCCTTCCAATCCAACTTCTTCCATTCTTCATTGGACACTCCCATTGGTTTAATACCCAGATCTACCACGATCCACTAATCTTTATCCACCAATAGATCCTCCATCTTGAGTTTCCACAACTCAAAAATCTCACCATTAAATATCTCTATCTCTATCTTTCCACTTCTTGCCATCTTCTTTCACCACTAGAATCGTGTTGAAAATGGCAACAAGAAATTGCTAAAAATATAAGTGCTAAAAATAGCAATTTGGGTACCAGTACTGGATTAGGTAACAAGGAATGAAAAATGGAAGTGTTAAAAATAGAAGTTCTATTTTTAGCAGTTCAGTTTGGATTCCTATTTTAGTCAGTCCCTGGACTAGAAATAGGAAGTAAAATTCAAATTTGATATTAACAGCAATTTGTAAATTAATAAATTAATTCAGTTTGAGTTAATTAGTTAAGGAATTATGAACTTGAAGTCTATGTGAGGACGTGCAATAGTTTCTCCTTTGATTGAGGGATTTAACCATCAGTTAAAGGATGAGGATGAGTTGTAATTAGTTGGCTCAGTTAACTGAGTCAAGTCCAATTAGATTAATTTAACAAGTTGTTAAATTAATGAGATTCAGTTTGTTAATGCTTGCATGCGTGTAACAACTGGTATTTTCAGATAACTGAAGATTCACTCATGGATAACTCATGCATGTCAGTTCAGACAGAGACCTAGTTGAGATCAGATGGAGGGACAATGTACTATCAGTTGCCAGGATATTCCTTGTGAATATTCCTTGCATGCAGAAGGAATATTATTCCTTATGGATTGCGTAGTTGGACCTGAGGTTATAGCAAGTATGATGTGGACAATTCACACATGTTATGACATTGGACCCCAATCAAAACTGCGCAAGGAAATAGGAGCTTGGAGGACTTGTGTAGCCCATATATTGAGGCCTAGGTAGTCCATGAGCTTAGATCATCAGAGTACAGAGAGAGCAGGATAGCTTTTGAGCTTATTCTTTTTGTATGTTGTTGAGGATTTCCACTTGATTGATAATACAAAGATTGGGTTTTGGGCTGGTGCTTTCCCCAACTTATATCTTTTGTGTTATGGTTTATTACTTCTCATTCTCAGTTATATATGTTCATGCTTGATGTTTCTCATGTTCAATTAAGCTTCTGCAAAGTTCATGGTAGATGTAGATCTAGTATTATGCTTTAGTACATTGCATATATCAATTTGATCTGCAGGTGAAATTTCTACATGATATCAGTGAGCTAGCTGATTTGTAGAGAAAATTCTACAGGGTATCAGAGCACACATGATCAAGGAAGAACAATATACAAGAAGGGAGAAGTTGAAGTTTGTGGTTTTTGAATATTGAATTGAGTTATTATCACAACTATTTCATCGATGGCGTTCTATGGTTTGAGACTCGAATATGCCTTTAATGAAAGCTCAAACTATATAGCCTGGAAGGACCACATGGAGGCAGTATTAGAGGATAACGGGGTGAAGGACTTCATTGATCAAGAAGTCCCCAAGCCCTCGAGATCTAATGCCCAAGAGTTGGCGTAATGGAGGAAGTGTGTGGCTAGAGCTAGGAGAATAATCCTGGAGGGAGTTCGAGATCACATAATCTCGAGCCTCCATGGGAAGGAGACTCCATTTTCAATGTGGAAAACATTAAAATATCTTTATTAGAATAGCAGTGATCAGAGGAAGCTACCACTGAAGGATAAACTTCAAAAGATCAAGTGTGAAAAGGATGACACAATCTCTATGTATCTAAACAAGCTCACCTCATGCAAGGATGAGATTGGAAGTGTAAGGATCATGACAGTTGATGATGACATCGTGAGTCTTGCACTCCTCAATCTTCTGAGGAGCTGGCATAGCTACCAAGACTCAGTTAATGGAAGAGAGAAACTACCAGATTGGGAATGACTTTGGTCAGATTTGATGGAGGAGGAGATAAGAAGAAGCACCAGAGATGGTTCTTCATCCATGGACAATGAACAAAATTGTGCCTTAGCGAGTAAGGCGAAGAAGGGGAAGGAGAAGGTTTCTCTTTCCGAGTCTAGTTCTTCCCATGGTGGGAAAAAGTTTGACAAATCAAAAGTGTGATGCTTTCGTTGTCTTGAGGTGGGCCATTTTGTTACAAATTTTCCACTTAGGAAATCCAAGAAGGGATCCAGGGAAGGATCTGAGGGTGAGGCACTTGCTTCATAGTTCGAGTTGGATTTCACACTTTTCGCATGCATGGTTTCATCCATGGTGGAAGTGGTTGGTTTCTTGACAGTGGAGCTTCTTTCCACATGACCGACAACAAGAGTTTGTTCAGTACTTTGGAGGAGAAAGATCTCCACATACTCATAGTGATGGGTAATGATGAAAAGTATAGTGTCTCAGGTGTAGGCACGACTATTTTTCAGAGGGAGTATGGAGCTCGCCTTACCTTGACCGATTTCAAGTATGTACCAGGACTGAAGAGAAACTTGGTGTCGATCACGATGCTGGAAGACAAAGGCTATGATGTAGTCTTCAGTAAGGGAAAGGTTTTCCTTAAACACATCATCACTAGACAGGTGAAGCATATCGGTTCACAGGTCAAGAACCTATATGCTCTTGAGGTTCAAGATGCATGTAAAGCCTTGAGCAGCAAGGAAACTAATCGAGACTTGGTGGTTGAGAGGGAGAGTATATTACCTCTCAACATGCAGCGCCGGAAGAATTCTCAGATGATTGTGGAGGAGGCACGATTTTTGTAGCGGCTACAGGACATTGTGGAGCAACCACAACTAGAGAAGCTGAGAGGAGATTGAGTAGATACATTTACTCATGCAGAGACCTCCAGTAGGGGGAAACTTCGAGCTAGGTGGGCAGAGGGATCACATGCAACCATACCTCTAGGTAGGAGGTGGGGTGATGTGGAGTGATTGTCCCAAGGAGGATGGGTAGGATCCTTGAGGTACCCAACCTCATTGATTCGACTTTGCTACAAGAGCCCCAATGAGGAGTAGCAGGACTGACTGATTGGGTAGAGATAGATGCATATGGAATGGCAGAGAGAGCTATAGTGCAGGGAATCCCAGGACAATGCAGAGCTAGCAGGCTGCAACAATGCGAGAGGCACAAGTGTGTTGCACAAGTGCGGGGTAGCAAAAAGAGGTGTGAAACGGTGCGAGATGCATGGAGATGTTGTAGTAGCGCAGAGGTCAGAGAGGGAGCACTTGTCAGTAGCAGGTAAAGCTTCAGCATCAGAGTATGTTTCTAGCCCAACACAGAGGTCAGTTGGGAGTTTTGTTTTGTTTCAGGAGTTGCTGGAGCAACCACACTTGGTAGAAGTGTTGCATGCAAAACATTCCGAAGGTACAGGATCAGGTTCGAGAGGAAGCCTTTCTTGTTGAGAGGGAGTGTTGAAAATGGCAACAAGAAATTGCTAAAAATAGCAGTTTGGGTACTAGTGCTAGATTGGGCAACAGGGAATGAAAAATTGAAGTGCTAAAAATAGAAGTTATATTTTTAGCAGTTCAATGTGGATTCCTATTTTAGTCAGTCCCTGGACTAGAATAGGAAGTAAAATTCAAATTTGATATTAATAGCAGTTTGTAAATTAATTAATTAATTCAGTTTGAGTTAATTAGTTATGGAATTATGAACTTGAAGTCTATGTGAGGACATGCAACAATTTCTCCTTTGATTAAGGGATTTAACCATCTTTAAAGGATGAGGATGAGTTGTAATTATGAGCTATAATTAGTTGGCTCAATTAACCGAGTCAAGTCCAGTTAGATTATTTTAACAAGTCGTTAAATTAATGAGATTCAGTTTGTTAATGCTCGCATGCATGTAACAACTAGTATTTTCAGATAACTGAAGATTCACTCATGGATAACTCATGCATGTCAGTTCAGACAGAGACCTAGTTGAGATCAAATGGAGGGACAGTATACTATTAGTTTCTAGGATATTCCTTGTGAATATTCCTTGCATGCAGAAGGAATATTATTCCTTACGGATTGTGTAGTTGGACTTGAGGTTACAGCAAGTATGATGTGGCCAATTCACACATCTTATGACATTAGACCCCAATCAAAACTGCACAAGGAAATAGGAGCTTGGAGGACTTGTGTAGCCTATATATTCAGGCCTAGGTAGTCCATGAGCTTGGATCATCATAGTACAAAGAGAGTAGGATAGCTTTTAAGATGATTCTTTTTGTATGTCGTTGAGGATTTCCACTTGATTGATAATACAGAGATGGGGTTTTAGGCTGGTGCTTTCTCCAAGTTATATTTTCTATGTTATGGTTGATTACTTCTCATTCTCAGTTATATTTTTTCACGCTTGATGTTTCTCATGTTCAATTAAGCTTCCACAAATTTTATGGTAGATGTAGATCTAGTATTATGCTTTAGTACAATGCATATATCAGTTTGATCTGCAGGTGAAATTTCTACATGATATCAGTGAACTAGCTAATTTGTAGAGAAATTTCTACAAATCAATCCCACAGATCTCCCACTGAATAGGGTCTACCACAGGCCCGATCGAAACCTCTCAGCAACAAAGGCATCCCCCTGAAGACAAAACAGCGCTAATACCAAATGTAGGTTTTAACCCCGTACATAAATTACCTACATGTGAATTATAAGAACATAAAATAAACAATGTGAGAGCATAACACATAAAACGCACATACACAAAGATTTTCCCATGGATCCCAAAATCGGGACTACCAGCTTGATTTTTTCATTGTGTTCCTTTTAATGTTACAACACATATATATACATGCCGACGCATCCAATACCATAGATTGAAATCCATCACTCCTAAAATGATGCACAAAACCATAGGTAGGTTTTCCCCACCTAATATAGGGTCCCAAAAAAATTTCCCTGGGGCACTACCCCAGACCCTGTAGAGGGGGGCTACCTGCCCCCCTCAAACCCCCTGTGACCCCCCCGCTGTGCAGTCGGCGCACCGAAAGGGGGGCTCCGCCCCCCTGGTAAACTAGGGTAGCTAGTCATGGAAAGAATATAACACAACCCAACACAACAATTGTTGTCTTTGTTACTCATGTTCTCAAGCTAAATCATCATGTATCCTCTCGAACCTTTGCATTGCTTGCTGGATAAAGGCAAACATTTGTGTTGAAGACCAGTGTTGTAGGGTGTCATCATGTATTGTACTGGGTTTTGGAAACTTCTATTGTATTTGTAGGCCGCTAGCTATGGATTTGTCGGAGTGGGAGGTAGGCGAATAAATGGGTTGTGACTGTGGAGTGAACTGGGGAGTGAGAGGGATGATATTAGGGTTAGGGACCACCAGGAAATTTATAGGGAAGAGTGACTCATACGATTCATCCCCTCCCCCCTGCAAAATAACATGGTTGGTCCTTTCTCCTGGAGTGGGTTTAATCCAAGGAGTAGAGACACTGGCAACGTTTGCTAGGTGTCGCTGGTAGAGGTGGCCCCTCTAACTTGCTCTGTTGACTCAAATTCCATTTCTACCATTGCTCGTCATGTCTCAGAAGGGAGGGTTTCAGACAGGGTTGTGGAAGTGGAGGCCGTGTGAGGGGAAGATTCCCACGACTAAGAGAGGATGGTGGAGGTAGTGGGGGGAATTTCTTCAACTATGGGGGATGTGTAGATTGATTGTCTGACCTCATCAGTAAGATCAATGATTTGAATTGTCGGGGTAGTTCTCAGCTTTTTAACAACTGGGTTGCATATGACTCTTTTCTTCTTGGGCTTGGGGATTGTTGGTTGGGATAGGGTGCGAGCACCCCTAGTGGGGATTGATATAGCCAAGGGGGTTGTGATGATTGGTGAAAACATAGTGGAACCTTGAAATTGCAAGGGTTGGTGAGCCTCACATGATTGGCTATCGAAACTTGTAATTGTTTGCCGAAACTTGTAATTGTTTACCTCTTTCAGTTGCTTTCCCCTTTCCCTCTTAAAACTAAGTCTTCAAGCCCCCGAACAGATATTTATACTTCCCTTCAGTAATTTCATAGGCAACCCCTAACCATGATCCAAGCTCACTATGGAGTGCCTCTTCAGTTAAAATAAATTTCTGTGGCCTCATCTTGAAGGTGTGAGGATGGACACACCATGGTCGAAGGTATGTGTTCCCATGCATGGCTCCAAACCAGACTTCCTTAGAGAACACATCCAACAGAGGTGTGGGTATCCTTTGTGTCGACCGGATTTTGATCAGCATCATCTTGTACCACTCTTTGAAAGCTGCTTCATTTACTTCTTTAGTGCTCGGATCTCCCGAAGCTCTCCACGACTCGTACCAAAGTGCTAACAGATCTCCTTCAACGACAGGAATCATCCCCCTCCCACCTAGTGGCCGCCATTTCCACATCTCTAAAGACATCAATATGTACCCAAATAGGAAATTGGTATTTTGCCTATAAATATCTTCTTAGGCCTCAGAAATCTCGTTCAAGACGAATGCAAACCAATTGAGCACCTCCCCGTTGCAGCAGAGCTCTGCAACCAAAATTGCATCTAAAGTGCATTCATTCTTCGCGAAGTGTCTCATGGTCTTACCTGCTATGATGTAGCAGGAAAATTTGATGTTAATTTTTCTTATCAGTTCAATTTTTGCTCCCCTTCTGCCTCGTTCTGTTCCATATTTTGCATAGTAATTCTCCTCTCTGTGCTTCTTTGCTTTCTTGGCACCTGCCTAGAATGTTGTGTTAACTGCATTTCCTCTGGCTGACAGTCCTGTAAGATGATTAATATCATCTACATGAATTGGGCACTCCCTGTCAATCCACTGGGATACCCCATGCATTCTGCTGGCTAGTAATTTGATACATTGCATTGCAGCCAATTGGGTTCTGAAAACCAGTAAACTTCTCAAATTGACTAGTATCAACCTTTGCAATCCTCTTAACCCCTCCCTGACTCTTAAAGTTTTGGTGCCATCTTCCCTATGGATTTCCTCTGCGTAAACCTCCCTCTTTAGAGTTGAAAATTGGAAGTAGTCAGTCAGGTCATTATTGACCAAGATCGCCTTATCGTATTTCTCATATAGATTCTCCATCGGCTCAATCCTTTCATCTAGCTTGTCTTGTGGAACTGAGATAACTCCCTTCACCATGGCTATGTGTCTTTGATAAACAATTGTCACCTAAGGCTTCACTCCTATGTTTCTGTTGTTGTTCTTCAGAGTAGACACGGATTTTTTCTGCTATCTGTAATTAAAATTCTTCAGGGTTCTTCATTATCCTTTGAAAATTAAGTAGTCGGGCTTGACACGACGTTTCCTAACTAGACTTTGGTAATTAACTACTACAACAACTTCCCCATGTAGCCTAACCATGCTTTGTCGTCGTCTGCTGACCACGACCTGACATTTCAAATTTGGACTGGGAATGTATAAAGCGGGCCGCATGGCTTATTAATTTTGGCGTGATGGGGGTTATTTATTAACTAAACTTGTTCCTAACGGGAAAATATTTTACAGCTCCCACTTGACAGTTGCATTATTGGTTACTTATTATGGAAATGGCTATTGTTACAGTGAAAAGGATGGATACAACGTGTGACCATAAAGACGGAAAAAGTGACTGCCTACGTGTAACTTGGCAGGCATGTGCCTACAAACGATTGTTAACTTTATCTATTCCCCACCCCGACCACAAAGGGGTTGCAGTCAAATGACAATGTTTCCGCAACCTTATTAACATTATTTCCTTATTCTTATTCAAATGATGTAAAAGACATAAACTCAAATGGATGCTAAAAAATATTTGACTATGATTTATTAACTCCTACCTACTTGTGGGCTCGTTTCCGAGACCCTTTTCAACTTGAGATTGTGTTTCTTGGCATGTGGAAGGGCTTCAGGCATGCTCTGTTTACCCAACCTTCTAGAATCTCTCCGTCCAATTGTGCCAACCTTACCACACCAGAATCTATGATTTCCACGACTATGAACGGGCCCAACCAATGCATCTGCAGTTTACCCAGGAATTTTTGAAACTTGTTGTTGTAGAGCAATACATGGTCTCCAATTTTGAATGTTTTCCTTCTAATGTGCCTATCGTGCCAATATTTTTGCCTTATTTACTGTACTAATTGGTGAAACTTGGCTAAGAACCTGGATTCATCAAGTTCCATTAGTTGAGATAGCCTTTCTCTCAACGCAACATTGTCTGTCATTCTCGTTGCCCCAGAGATAAAAATGCTCGGTATCATGAATTCTGCTGGCACCACTGCTTCCTTCCCGTATCCCAACCAAAACGGTGTTTGTTTATGAAGTTGTTTTACCATTGTTCTATGTGCCCATAGCGTTGTTGGTACCCTTTCATCCAGTCATCCCTGTTAGCTGATATAATCTTCATGACACCCTTTTCCAATATTTTGTTGAATGCCTCGACAGTCCCATTGGCCTACAGATGATATGGACTACATTTATGATGTTGAATCATGAAATTATTGAGAAGAGACTCAACAGTTTCATTTATAAAATTTGTTCCTTGGTCACTTGTCAAGCTTTTTGGGCATCCAAATCTTGTGATTATGTTCTCTAAAATAAACCTTGCGGTAGCATCAGATGTACAATCTCTTATAGGTGTTGCTTCTGCCCATCTGGTGAGATATTCAGTGGTGGTTATTATATATCTCACGCGTGAATGCCTCGTTGGTAGCATTATAGAGCCAGTGAAATCTATTGCCCCCACTTCTCAAATATTTTCATTGTGTGAACAGGCTTTAAAGGTAGTTCATCCCGTCAGAAAGGATTCCCAACCCGCTAACAAATGTCACAATTCTTAGCATATTCCTTAGAATCTTTGTGGAGGGTTGGCCACCATACTTCTGCATGTAGTATCTTCCTTGTGGTGGATTTTCCTCCTACGTGGCCTCCCACAACCCCCACGTGACATTCCCATAGCACATATTGTCATTCGTGCTAGAGTATGCAGTGCCTTAGGACTTGGTCCAAGCCCATCTTATAGATATGTCCTATGATTAGTTGGTAGCCTATTTCCCTTACTATTAAGTTTCGCTTTTGTGTTGTTGTACACCCCTCAGGGCAGTGGCCTGTTGTCAACAATGCAGCGATCGCCTCTAAGTAGTCTGAGACTGCTTCTATTCTGAATAAATCGGCATCAGGAAGTTGATCATCCAATGCTCCTTCGCTCTCTCCGATCTCTAGTCATGAAGAGTGATCTCGACCCACATTCAATCTTCTAGGTTTGATGACCACCTCAAAAGTGAATTATTGGAAGAGTAATAACCATCAACATATCATGCCTTCTAACATTGTTTTGTTCACTAGATACTTTAGTGTTGAGTGATCTATGAAAAACTTGAATGGCACCCCCAACGGGTAATGCCTGAAATTTTGCAAAGAGTAAACCATTTCCAACGCCTACCTTTCTATTGTCATTTAATTCCTTTTTGCAGTTGACAACTTCCTACTGGCATAGTACACCGGGTGATCCATATTTCTTTCCCTAGTTGCGCTAAGACTTCTCCTAGTGCGATCCTTGATGCATCAATGTGTATGTGAAACATTTTGTTCCAATCTGGATAGACAAGGATCGGGGAACTTACCAGTTTCTCTTTTAATTTATCCAATGCTACTTAACAATCTTCCATCCACTTAAATGCTTCTGTCCTCTTTAGTAGCTTCTCCATTGGGGTTGTTATTGATGCATAGTTCCTGATGAAGCGTCAGTAATACCCTGTATGTCCCATAGTGGACCTCAATTTCTTTACATTGTGCAGCAGTTCCATGTTGGTAATTACGGCAACCTTTGCCAAATCTACACACGGTCCCTCCTTGCAAACTACGTGGCCTAGTAGTGTTCCAAATGGGACTGCAAAAATACACTTCTTTAGTTTCAAAGAAATTTGCAACTACGGGCACTTTTCAAACATGATCCTTAGTAGGCTTGTGTATTTCTTTAGCAAGCTATATATTGTCTAGTTATCCATGTACACTTCCAGGAACCTGTGAATGGAGTCTCGGAACGTAGCTATAACAATTCTTGAGAAGACCACATGTGCGTTATTCAACACGAACGACATTACATTGTATGCATATGACCCCCACTCCTTGGTGAAAGTTGTATTTCGCTTATCTTCCTCAGCTATTCGGACCTAATGCTAGCCGAAGAATCCATCTATGAATGAGTATGCTTCATTTCCTGCTACATTGTCCAGGACATCATCACTAAAGGACGTCGAAAAGGGATAATGCACACATGCATTTTTTAGACTTCTATAATCAACGCATACCCTAATTTTTCTTGCATCTTTCTTGTTTTGTATAACTATCAGACTTATCCACTTCGCTTCATCTACAAAAAATATAACCCCTGCCTGCAAAATTTTGTTGATCTCCCTCTTAACCTTTTCCTTTACCCTGGGGTTCAATCTATACATCCCTGGGTTGCAAGTCTTGGTATTCCTGCAATAGATCAAAAGTTTCTTTTGTCTTCTATTCATCTCAGTAATCTCCCACAACTTCCATCTTAGGTTTATCTTTTGTGCCAACATTTTTCTTCCTTAACTTTATCGATAAAAGGTGGGCGGTTTCTCCAGTGTGACTTTCCCGTATATCTCTTTCCCCTTCTGTTTCTTCAAAGGTTAGGTGTCTCAGTTCTTCTAACCCATCCTCATCTTGTTCTGCATCCACCTTATTGCAGACTACGTATTTTGAAGAGCTTGTGTCATAGAGGTATTGTACGAACTTTTCATCAATGCAACCTTCAACCACCTGCCTTGGGGTGAACAGGATCCTTTTAATTGCTTGCAATGTTTTGGTCATGCGTATATCAGTATCCCTGAATGAGAAGCTACTAATGAACTGACCTGCCATAGTATCCCAATCCACTGTTTGTTTACAGAGATCCTCTTGCACATACCAATCTTGGGAAATGGTTTCTAGGATATGTACAAATACATATACCCAAAGTTCTTTCGGAATTCCTTATCTTTCCCAACTTCTCATGTAGTCATCTAAGTGCTTCTTAGGATCCGAGTTACCTCTGTACTTCATATTATCTTGAGGGTGGTCATCCTCCTGACTGAACCTCTCCCTCATGCTTTGCTTTATGGCTCCCCATTCTCATAACTTGTTGCGGTGTGCTCTCCACCACCTTGTTGGTGTGGCAAGGAGCGCAACATCTAGCAAGGGAACTTAGTGATCCTCCCTTAACTCTTTGTTGGCTTGTTGGGGCCTAACACAGGTTCGAAGTTGATTATCCAAACAAACCCCTGTACTAATGGCCCTTTCGGCAATAGTCTGCAGAGCGTGGACTGAGGTCTCACCAAAGTAGTATGGGGTGGGGTGTTGGAACCAGGTTTCTGCACCCTTAAGATGTCTGAGGGGTTGATTCGGTCCAACTGTTAGTCCTTGTGCGTAGGTTATTTTGCACACTTCCCTAGCCTTCATGCCCAGATATATCTGCCTCCACACGGCCCTAACCAGGTGTTGTGGGGCTTCTGCGCCGATGGAGCAGAATTTTGTACCAATTCTCTTATCTTCTTATACTAGTTAGTTAGCTTCACGTCAATGGATGCCTTATGTTATATTTAGTTATACATCATATTCATACAAGTTCACACAACAAATAAACAGTAAAATTGCAATTCATACCCAATAATACATCAAACAGGAAAAGATACACAAGAATATGGTATAACTTCTCTTTTATTAATTCTTCCCACAGTTACAGACTCATCCTGCCCTCCACACTCAGCTACAGGGGTCCGCACACTTAGCTGCAGACTACTAGGCCTCTCCGCACTCAGTTGCAGAGCTTATCCTACTCTAAAACCCAAAGACACAACTTAAACTTCGACTCAATCACATCCTTAGACTCCTCATGCTTCAATCTTATTAACTATTTTCTACACTTAGAGCCTCGCTCTATTAATACAATCCCATGGTCTGCAGACCATGGGTAGATCTTTCAAATCGACATTTCATTACAAAAATAAGGGCAAACAACCATGTGACTCTATTATGACTTCGTGCTCCATACCCACAAATCGCAGAGTCTTTACAATGGACTTGATCAAAACTTGTGCTTTAAGCCCCAAAACATGCCTTGGGGGGGATTCCACGCCCAACAAGCCCCCAACACAAACATCGTGACTCACCCTCGAGTCACTCTGTCGGTGCGGAGATCTTTGCGTGAAGTCCCTCCAACTCTGCTCGAATAGCTGCAAGGTTGGCAACGCACTAAGCGGCTGCCTGCTGAATCCCCTGTACCTGTTGTTCTGAGACCGCGGTGTCAGAACTGCTTCAGTGGATCTGTTCTTGCATTCCCTAAATTTGCACGAGTTTGCCTTCAATTGTTGTTGTAATGATGAAGGCCTCATCAATCCAAGGCTGAACACGCACCTTCAAGACTACCTCTCTATGTCGTATTGCGTCCACCTGCTCTTTCAGCGCTTTGGCTTGTTGCATTCATGCGTGCCTCTGAGTGAGGGCCACCATTTGTGTGGTCCCTTTGACATTTTCATACTACTGCTAGAGCTCGCACACCTCTGTCTCTAAGCACTGGATGTTAGGGTCCTCCTGCATATTGGTGAGGACCTCGAAGGACTCTTCCAACATCCTGGTGTAGTCCCTTACTGCACTACTAATCTCTTCCATCCCTGACATAATAGCGTTGGCGCGTTGTTCTCTTACTTTCGAATGGGTGGACGGTTGTGCCTTCAACCACAGCTCTACAATCTGAAGATTCAGCTCCAGCTGAACCTTAGTCATTTCTTCTCGTGCCTCATGCACCTCTTTTGCTAATCTGTGGATGCGTGCCTCTGCTGGGATGGCCAGCTCAAGGACCATCTGGCAAGTTTCTTCCAGTACCTGTACCATCTTCCTATTCTGCCACACCACTTCGTCGCGCTGCAAGCTCAACTTCTCCATGTTGATCTTTTGCTCGCTCAGCACTTGCAATGCGCGGCTCTCCCTAGCCCGCAATTCTGCAGTAATTCCATCCTACAGAACATAGAGCTTCTCCCACGAGAGCATAGCCATGTTGATCCCTATCCCTTTTAGTGCACTAACTGTAGGCTTGTCAGCCTCATTTGTTGTAACTAGTGCCCACTCTGGTAGCACTATGGTGTTGGTTGTTCGAGCACGTCGAATTTTCTCGGCTGCAGCTATCCCTACTACAAGGTTGGTCGAAAGGATACCAACCTGAGGAGTACACACCTGCAACTCCTGAATCTATGCTCTAAGGGCCCCCAACACAATTTGATTCTCCTTCGCAAAATTCTGGAGGGCCTCTATGGTGACGTGGCACACTGTTTCGCCTATATCATGGAAATCACTCTCAATAAGGGTGATTGGGTTGATCGACAACTTGGATGCCTTCACCTTTTTGTGCGGCCTCATCCGTTCACTCGAGCATTGGCGCTTCAATAGTGTTGATGTTGTTTGTGGGTTCGTGCCACCCTCTTCTTCCTCTGTCAAAACCTCTTTCTACTGCCCATGTGGAGGCGACTTTTGGCCCTCGCGTGCCTTCTCGATTGCCTCCCGTGTTGTCGCTACTGCGACCTTTTTTTGTCTCATGCCTCTTGCACTTTTGCTACCGCTACTTATTTCTTTCTCTTTTCTGCCAACTGCGGCATGCGCAATTTGGCCTCCTTGTTCTTCTTTTTGCGCACTAGACTTCTCTACCGCCATGATGTCAGGGGCACGCCACTGTGGCGACCATGTCTCTAGTACATTGAAAATTACATCATCTATGGCTATGAAGGGTAGATCACTCCATTTCTTTACCGGGTCTTTGTGCGCTCTGGTATATATGTTGTGGAAGTCTGCTTTAAATTTTGCAAAACTTTGTAGGCTATTGTAGATAGTGGGTGATCACCACGGCTTGCAGTTAATCCCCATTCTGATGTTCAACTCCATGAACACCCAAAATATCTTGTTGTCATGGATCCAGTTCACATCTTTCGTGGCCCACAACGAAGCGTACTTAGTGGCCTCTGGCAGATCCCTATCAATTGTGGGGAACTGGCTATCCTCTAGCAGTTCCCCTACCACCAGCACTATGGATAGCAGAAGCCATGCATAGTGGAACGTTTTTCCTTGTTCCTGGGCCTTGTGGCAATTTTCCAGGAAGTCTTTACATAAGAACTTAGACCAGTTAAACTGGACCCCCTTCGCACACTGCTCAGCAAGTGCCACCATCGGTGCAGGTACCTCGTCCGCGTGGCACTTGCACATAACTCTACTCGCCAGTATCTGGGTCACCACTTTAACTGCTTTTTTTTTTTATGTTGGATATGGCGTAGCCCCTTTTCTTATTTTCCAACTTGTATTTCTTCTTCATGGCCTCTGTGATGGCCAACTCACTGCTCTTCGCCTCCGAGATGTCCGCAGGGTCCTCTCCTTTTCATGGGAGCCGGGTAATGCGGTGGATTAAGTGGTCTGTGATGGGGATGGGCTCCTCCAACCACAAACACCCACCATGCACTAGGCAGAGCAGCTGCCTGATGACGAATATCGTTATTGGGGCATGGTGGAAATGCAGCACCCAAAGCAGGTGTAATAACCCTGCCTTTTCTATTCCATGTAACCACATTCGCGGCACTAATTCGATAATCCCTGTCGCAGTGTCCTTCTTGGGCTTCATGAGCTATGCGGTCTCTAGATGAGGGAACTTCTCGTGGTCATCAAGATACCAATCTTCAAATTTCAAGCTCGCCACCCTTTCTAGGTGCGTTCCCCCAAAGATGATGTCATCTGGGAGGAGTAGAGTCTAGAGACAGCTCTTTCTCTCATTGAGATCATTGGGCACTTTCACCTTCCCCTTCCACGAAGGGATATATGCGGGCAGCTTGGTTGGAGGGTGCACAACCTCAGTTTCTACTTCCATACCCTTGTCCTCATCTTCTTCAATTATGAGGTCATCCAGGTCTTCCTCCTCCTCGTCAGTTTCCAAGTTAACTTATTTCCCTTTCTCCTCCATTGTTAATATAGTGCGCAGGGAGTTTTGTGGGGACACACACACCGAAATCATCAGTTGTTTATCCTTCTTTGGCCTTGGCATGCATGGTGATTTAGGGATTTCTGCCAAAATCATGGTGCCTTCAGGGGCATCTTCCACAGTTAAGGCTTATGCGGCCTCTTCGACGATCATCTCTCTAATTTCCCTAGCTTCCTCAGACGCTGCCATCTTGCTCGTCTAGGAATCTCTCTGTTGCTTAATAAGGGGCTCAATCCACACCCTCCAGAGGAAAAACAAGTCTCATCTCAGAATACACAGGGCATATGACAGCTCAATTCACAAATGATCAAGTGTTGTTTTCTAGGCAACCCTTTGCAATTTATAGCGTCTTTTGAATTTGAATTCGACTGTTCCCCCCAAATCCGATTGATTCATGCTCCCTTGGTGACATATTTTCCCAAATATTTCCCATAAAGCGTGTCTTAAATGCTTACCGCCCACTCCATTTGGTCTCAAGTTGAGCATCACATCATGAATAGTGACTCCAATGGTCACTTTCCAGCCAACCCGCGTGGTAGCGCAACCCCCGTTGCGTGGATGCAGACCTTGTGACACTTTACTCCTACGTGTAGCTCCAACATCGCACAGCTCCTGGGCATAGTAGTTTATAGTCCCACGCCTCCTTTCAATTTCCTAGAGCACTAAGACTATACTTCCCATGGCTAGTCAGGTGGCCACACCACCTATATAGGGTTTCATCCGGTCATCCATCACTTTTCCTAGAAAATACCCACCTTTTATTGTTACTCATTGCATCATACACTTTGTCATCTGCAACCCACCACCAAGGTTGATCAGTTTAGTAATATGCGGTCCGATCCAAGGCATCAAGCTAATCAACTCTCGGCGATAGTCCCCAAATTTGTCAAGGTAATCGTGCACATCCTGTTTTATCACCCTGGTCTTCTTATCGAGAAAATTTGCCTTTATCTCGTCCTCAAACTTCTTGACTTCCGCTTCTACCATAGTACTTTTCTCCCTTAATCGCACCCTTTCTTTCATAAGCTCTTGGAGCCTAACATCACCCTATCAAATTTCTTTGTCAAGTCACAAGTGTTCTACTTCGTTCAGCTGTGTGATCCCTTCTTCTAAGGTTCCACAAGCAGTCATATCTACCAGTGTTGCTATGTGCGGACTAGGCATTTTATACTCAATGGGGATTACAGCGGTTGCTCCATACTATAGCGTCAGAGGCGTATGCGCGGTCAGTTTCTTACACGTGGTCCTATAGGCCCACAAAACTGCTGGCACGTGCAGGTCCCAATCAGTCCCACAGAAGTAGTATGAGGGGTTCTAGAACCAGGTTTCCGCACCCCTGAGATGTCTGAGGGGTTGATTCGGTCCAACTGTTAGTCCTTGCATGCAGGTTACTTCGCGCACTTCCTTGGCCTTCGCGACAGGATATATCCTCCTTTGCGCAAGGCTAACCAGGGGCTGTGGGGCTTCAACACTACTGGAGCATCATTCTATACCAATTCCCTTATCTTCTTATACTAGTTAGTTATCTTCGTGTAAATGGATGCCTTATGTTATATTTATTTATACAGCACATTCATACGAGTTCATGCAACAAATAGATAGTAAACTTGCAATTCATACCCAATAGTACATAAAACAGGAAAAGTTACATAGGAATATGGTATAACTTCTCTTTTATTAATTATTCCCATGGTTACAGACTCGACCTACCCCGCGCACTCAGTTGTAGGGGTCTGCTGATCCAAATGGATCCTAGAATACTCTCTAAGTCTTAAAAATCACTTAAAATATCAAAACTATCGCATAAGGAAAACCTATGGAAGAGCCATATTACACTATGGGGAGGCAAAAACACCAAGAAACAGTAGAAAATAGCCTTATCGGAGGCTTGAATAGTGAATGCACAGGAGCCATCAGATTTGGCCGATCAACGGTCCAGATCTGATTGGCGAATCGCAATTGGCGGTGGCAAAGGGAGGCTATCGGCAGAGACGCCATGACATATGTGACTGCGAAGGTGGCCACCTCCCCTAAATGCGTTATGCAATGATTGGTTAATGCTAGAAGAGGGATTCGAGCGGACAGAGGCCAGGAGACAGAAAGATGAGAACCAGAAATGAAAAGGCAGAGCATATTGGCTTTAAAGCCACAAACAAAGAGCAAACAGGACAAGTAGTATTGAAGGCAATGCTGAGACAGAGCAGAGACAGAGACAGAGAGTGATTGAGAGAGTCTGTGTACTCAGAGAGGCTTGAGAGGTTCAAGAAAACTCTTGTTGTTGTATATTTTGTGTGTTAAGTCTCAAATTGAGCTCATATTGTTGTAGAACTCTGTTTGAAGACATAATAGAGAGGTCACCACTGAAGGCTGGACCAGGAGATGTAACCCAAGAGTATTGGGTGAAATCCTTATTAAATTTGTTGTGTTTATGTGTGTTGTCTATTATGCTTCCTTACTGCTTCATTGTCTTTGTATTTCAAAATCTTATCAATCCATTGCATAAAATAACATAGGCAAACCCATGCATATGAGTCTGTAATACCTTAATAAATGTCTTAGATCTCGTGATCAGATCAAGTGGTATCAGAGCTTTAGGTTGCTAAGGTTAAACAAGCTTGTGTTGGATTTTTGAATGCTAACTATGTCAAATTTCAAATTAGGAAAAGGATAATTGGTTGAGGCTAACCTAGAAATTGATAGAGTCTATCCTAGGAGGAAAATGACAGAAGAAATTCCCTTGGAATTAGACTCTCAGTTCATGGACAGTTTCATGACCATCAGAGCCATGGTAGAAGAGATGTACCGAGAATTTAAGAAGGGGTCAGGTGAAGATACTTCAACCTTCAAACAAGACAAAGGGATAGAGGAACCTCTCCCAGATGGCCATTCTGAAGGCAAGGGGAAAGGAGAAAAGCCTTCTACATCAACACCTCCTGATAGCCTTGAAAATAAAAAGAAGAAAACATCTTTGATTAAATTAGATGTAAAATTTGATTTTCGAGTCTATGATGGAGAATTAAATGTATAAAAGATAGATCACTGGATTAGACAAATTGATGTGTATTACAGGGTGCAGAATATTGATTTAGACAGGAAAAAAATTCAGCTGGCCAGCCTACGCCTTGGAGGAACTGCCTTAGTATGGTGGGAAGGTAGGACCCAAGCTGATTTGAAGAAGCATGGTAAAATTCTTTCTGTCTGGAGTGAATTTGTTTCTGCCATTAAAAAAAAGTTCTATCCACTAGCTTATATGTAGCAAGCTATGATGAGTTTGCAAACTCTTCACCAATTAAAGGGGCAAAGTGTACAAAGCTACACCCAAGAATTTAGAAAGAGTGCTTTAATTCTAGGAATTTCATTGGACTCACCTGAAGCTTCGTTGAAGTATATAGGTGGTTTTCATAGTTATTTAAGGCACACCATTCTCATGTTTAACCCTACTAGCATAGATGAGGTATTCATGCAGGCTACACATCTAGAGTCTAGAGGCAAGAATGTGAACCTAGAGATTGAGGGATCATCAAAACCCACTGCAAGCAAGAACAAGGAAAATAGGAAGCATAAATGGAAAGAGAGGAAGGCAAATGATGTACAGAAAGCCAAACCTTCATGCACTCACTACAAGAAGGATGGGCATGGTGATGAACATTACTGGTCTCCGCATCTGGAGCTGAAACCCAAGAAGTTCGATGGCAAGAAGAAGAAGATTGTTGCTGCTATACAGAAGGATTTGGGGTCAAACTCAGGTGATGAAACAACAACCACAGCTATAGGTATAAAAGGTAAAAATTCTGAAGTATCTACTAGTAATTCTGCACAAACTATTGATAATGAAGAAAACGAGAGGAAAAGACATGAGCTTTTTCGTATTAGAGTTATTTCCCAGCATCAAAAGATTGATACTTTGTTTGATAGTGGCTCACAAGTAAACTTGATTGTTGAAGCAATTGTAAAGAAGCTGGGATTACTAACAAAACCTCACAAGAAGCCATATCCATTAGGTTGGGTATGTGATAAAGCAAAGCTATAAGTGACTAGACAATGTAAACTTAGGTTTTCCTTTGGGTCAGCATTTGTAGATGAGGTTGAGTTAGATATCGTTCCCTTGGACATATGTGGAATTGTTTTAGGAAGTCCTTACTTGTATGATAAAAAAGCCATTTTCTATAGAGCTGAAAATAAGTATCAACTCGTTAAACATGGAATAGAATATATTGTCAGAGCTCATAAACTCAAGAATAATTATACTCTCATAAACTCAGGGTAGATGAAAATAATTGTAAATTCGTGCAAGAAATTTTTACTGATGTTTGTAAAGGAAAAGAACCCTGATAAAACCAATGTATATGAGGGTTGTGATGCTAAACAGAAAACTAATTTAGAAAAATTGTTTCATAATATGATATATTATTTCAAGAACCTAAAGGTCTGCCACTCAAAACAAAAATTGTACATGATACTCATTTACAGCAAGATGTTCCATTGCCTAACATCGGAATGTACAGGTTATCTGCTTTAGAGAATGCAGAGATCAAGAAGCAATTAGAAGAGTTGCTCAACAAAGGGTTCATAAAACCAAGCACATCACCATGCAGATCCCCGAATTGGACTTACGTAGTGGTTACCATCAGGTTAAAGTAGCATAGCAAGATGCATGGAAGACTACTTTCAAAACAAAGCAAGGGTTGTATGAATGGCTAGTTATGCCTTTTGGCTTAACTAATGCTCTTTCCACTTTCATGAGAGTTATGAATGATGTACTCAGGCATTTTATTGATGATTTTCTAATTGTATATTTAGATGACATTCTTGTTTTCAGCAAAACATGGGAAGAACATTTAAAGTATGTAAAGGAGACTCTAAATGTTTTGAAAAAGGAAAATCTCTATGTTAAGTTATCAAAATGTGAACTTGGCAAAACATCTTTGAATTATTTGGGTCATATAGTAGGGGGTGGTGAATTGAAGATAGATCCCTCTAAGGTTGAAGTCATTTTGAATTGGCCTAAACCCAAATCTACTATAGAAGTTAGAAGCTTCCTAGGGGAAGCACAATATTGGAGAAAGTTTATTGCTAACTTTTCCTTGATTGCAGCTCCCTTACATGCTTTAACAGGATTGAACAAGGTGTTTTAGTGGGGAGGCAAACAAGAGAAAGCCTTCGACACCTTGAAAGAAAAAATTAGTACAACACCAGTACTAGCATTGACAGATATTCAAAAACCATTTGAGATAGAAATAGATGCCAATGACTATGCCATGGGAGAAATGTTGATGTAACATGTTAAACCCATATGCTAGCATTCTAAGACATTTAATTCTGCAGTAGTTAATTATCCCACCTATGGTAAAGAATTGTATGCATTGGTACAGAACGTGAAAAAGTGGAAACATTACTTAATGGGCAAAGAAACAGTTATACATATTGATCAATAGCCACTTCAATATTTGCACTCACAACCCAAATTGCAGCAATCAAGACACTATAGGTGGATGGGTTTCCTACAACAGTTTCATCTAGTCATTAGATATAAGAAAGGCATACACAATAAAGTTGCATATATGTTGTCCAGACCAATCATAAATGCATCTACTATACTTAAGCATAATTATGTATTGCATGAAAGCTACATTGAACAATATGCTCAAGATGTAAATTTTAAAGATGTTTATGCAACTTTAAGTCATGGCAAACAAATAGAAGAATTGGATTATCATATTAAGGACCAACTTTTGTATCATTTGGGAAAGTTATGCATTCCACAAATTGAAAGAGTTAACATAATCCGAGAAGCACATACTTCTCTAATATCAGGTCATTTTGGTGTAAGTAAAAGAGTTGCACAGCTACAAAGATTCTGCTATTGGCCAAGAATGCAAGAAACAGTTTCTAGATATGTTAAAGGGTGTACAAAAACTAGGCTTTTACACTCCACTTCGAGTTCCTTCTCGTCCTTGGGAAAGTGTTTCCATGGACTTTGTTGGGTGATTTCGAAAATCTAGAGAAGGTCATGACTATTTATATGCTATTGTGGAGAGGTTCAGCAAAATGTGTATTTTAATACCTTGTAACAAGAAAATTATAGTTGAACAAACAGCGAAGTTGTTCTTTCATCATATTTGGGTGCACTTTGGGTTACCCATTTCCATTGTATTTGATCGAGATTCCCAATTTGTTGGGAAATTTTGGTCAAATCTGTGGGAATTTATGGACACTAGACTGAAGAAGAGCACATCCTTTGATCCACAAACAAATGGCCAAACAAAGGTGGTCAATAGGATAGTGATCCAGTTGCTCAGGGGCTATTTCAGCAAGCATCCCAAGCTTTGGGATGAACATTTATGCTATGTGCAACATGCTTACAACCATGGTAAACATTTTTCTACACAAAGATCTCCTTTTGAGACTTGTTTTGGTTTTATACCAAGGTATCCCTTGGATTTTATCTTTGAAAAAGACGGACCAATTGATGCACATAGTGACGTGGACAAAGCAACCAGGTTCATTGAACAAATCCAATAAATTCACCAGGCCGTGCAGGAACAGCTGGAAAAGAGCCAAGCAAAGTACAAGGCAAGGCATGATAAGCATCGAATTGAGCATAGCTTCCAAGTTGGTAATCAAGTCTGGTTGTACATTAGCAAGGATATAATGCAAGCTGAAGGGAAGAAGCTGAAGCCAATAAAGTATGGGCCTTTCAAGATACTTGAGAAAATTGAAGAGAACACTTTCTGCCTTAATTTTCCAACTTACATGCACATCTATTCAGTGGTAAATGCAAAAAATTTAAGACTGTTTGAACCTTATTTAATTGAGGATCCCGAAGAGAAAATTCAATTGCCTTCCATTGACGATTTGTTGCCTGAATATCTCAATGAGTTGCACGAAGATACAGTTCTGGACAGGAAAGTGAGGACTACGCATAGAGGGGATATTCAGTACCTAAGAATTGGACTGAAAGGTTCAAAACCCAGCAGTGAAAATGGATGGAAATTGGGCAACTGAGGGAGTTGTATCCTCACTTGATTGATGCTTAAAAACCAACTTTTGGTGGTCCAAAAACCTTTTCAGTGGGAAGGCATGATCCAAATGGATCCAAGAATACTCTCTAAGTCTTCAAAATCACTTAAAAGATCAAAACTATTGCATAAGGAAAACCTATGGAAGAGTCGGATTACACTATCGAGAGGCAAAAACACCAAGAAACAGTAGAAAATAGGCTTATTGGAGGCTTGAACAATGAATGCACAGGAGCCATCGGATCTAGCTAATCAACAGTCCAAATCCGATTTGAAAATCGCAATCAGCAGTGGCAAAGGAAGGTTATCAGCAGAGACCCCATGACATATACGACTACGATGAGTGGGGTCAACGAGGACCATCGATCAAGCGCATAGGTCGACGACCCACATTTCATCGCAATATCACTATTAGCAAATACAATGGAGCGGGGCTATATGCATACACATGTATGTGATGCAATTTCTGGACCCAATAACAATTATAAATGATGTTTGATATGATTTGAGATCCAAGAAACACAGTTTTGCTTTGTAAATTGCATTTTTTTTAATAAACGAAAAACCAAAGAAGATGTGTCGATGCGATATTACGGACCCGAAAGGGTTTATTAATACTGTTACATATGATTTCAAGTCTGATAAGCAAGAATTTCAATGTTTTTAATGTATTTTCAATACAAAGAGAAATCACGATATGAGTGGTATTTCGGGCGGGCCAAGGGCAATAAGTGGTTTGGGCCGAGCTCCACCCGATCCCATACAATGGCTACCACGTGTCTAGGCTTAGGAGAGAGAAAACCACCCTCATCAAGTGGTTAACCCTCTTATGAAAGAGCCTCCCGAAATGAACCACAACCGTTGGATCTGGATCTCCCAGATCAACGGTGGAGATACTATATCAATATACAAGCGGACCTGATAGGAGTATAAAGCGGAATTTTGAAGATTTGAAGTCCGGGTGAACAGTGATTTTGGTAGATTTTCATAGTTTGAATGCATTTCTCTGTGCTAAATAGAAAGTGGCCATTTAAGGGATTTCAAAGGGTCAATGCACTCATCCTTTCTAGATTAGGTGGCCACCTCCCCTGAATGCGCTATGATATGATTGTTTAATTCTAGAAGATGGATTCGAGAGGATAGAAGCCGGGAGACTCAAAGCCAAGAAGCAGAAATGAACAGGCAGAGAAGATTGGCTTTAAAGCCACATATAAAGAGCAAACAAGACAAGTAGTATTGAAGGCAGTGCTGAGACAAATCAGAGATAGAGACAGAGAGTGATTGAGAGAGTTTGTGTACTCGGAGAGGCTTGAGAGGTTCAAGCAAACTCTTGTTGTTGTATATGTTGTGTGTTGAGTCTCAAATTGAGCTCATACTGTTGTAAAACTCTGTTTGAAGACATAATAGAGAGGTCATCACCACTGAAGGCTGGACCAGGATATGTAACCCAGCAGTATTGGGTGAACTCCTTATTAAATTTGTTGTGTTTATGTGTGTTGTCTATTATGCTTCCTTACTACTTCATTGTCTATGTAGTTCGCAATATTATTGATCCACTGCATAAAATAACAAAGGCAAACCCATACACATGAGTCTGTAATACCTTAATAAATGTCTTAGATCTCATTATCAGCTCATCCGCACACTCAGCTGCAGACTACTAGGCCTCTGCACACTCAGTTGCAGAGCCTTCTCCTACTCTACGACCCAAAGACACAACTTACACTTTGACTCAATCACTTCCTTAGACTCCTCATGCTTCGATATTATTAACTATTTTCTACACTTAGAGGCTCGCTCTTTCTATACAATCCCATGGTCTGCGGACCATGGGTATATCTTTCAAACTGACATTTCATTACAAAAACAAGGGCGGACAACCCTGTGACTCTGTTATGACTTTGCGCTCCGTGCCCACAAATCGTGGAGTCTTTACAATGGACTTGGTTAAAACTTGGGCTTTAAGCCCCAAAACATGCCTTGGGGGGGATTCCATGCCCAACACTCTCTTTCCACTTTGTTCAAGAAGATGTACACGAGTTTGATGCCATGGAATTTTGGATATTCGCTTACCTCTGCTAATATCCAGTTTATTCGGCCTATTGTTGCACAACGTCTAGTATTGAGTTCATATCCAGCTTGCTGCCATGCATCCCACAGCTTCTGAACCAGTTTTCGAGCTCTGGATAATCCTCCAGTTGACAAATCCTCCAACTATAGGTTTTATGTAATATTCTCTTTTACCTGTTGTTAGGGTGTATAACTGGTCTAGCACTCTCGGCTTGTCCCTGTCATCTACGGGTTCTCTAAACCTGGGTCCCTGATAGGGATCCAAGGGTTGTATCACTCTCATCCCTTTTTCTTCAAAAATCATTAAATCTTTCTTTAGATCGATGACAGCATAGTTTTCATAAGCCCATCGATCCCAAGGAGCACTGGGTATGGGTCCTTATCACCCATTATGTCGATCACTTCAAATTCAGTGTACGTATTTACTCCCGCCACATCTACTTCTACATTCTCTAGCCTTCCATGTTAGAAAATTATATATTACAGAGCAATGGAACACTTCAAATATATTGTAGAAATATAAACACAGAAAACACATAAAACAAGAGAGACAAAGATATACATGGTTCACCCAATTTGGGCTACGTCCATGTAGAAACGAACAATTCTTCCTTTTATATTATCCAACAAAATGAAGAGATTCAACCTAGAACAGATTTGTTGTAATTCCCGCTTCACTCTCACACAATCTCCTCTCTCTTTCTCGTTTAGAATATAGATCTGCATAGACGCAATACAATTCCCCCATATATAGTGAGGGATTTCCTTCTAGGGGAAAAAACCCTAAATTAAACATAACTTCTATTGTCAAATCTCCGCCTGATGAATGGCCCAAATTGACTATGAAATTACAACATTTTACATGGAATTTTTACATCTATTTTTAGCTTCGGGGGTGCTGCCTCTAATCCCCCTCTAGGGGGGGCTCCAACTAATTGTCGTCAACCCCCCTGGACCCCCTTCGCGACGTACATTTTACAGGCAACATTTTCGCCACATTACAAAATGGGGTCCAATGTTGTGATACCTCTAAATAAGGAAGATAATCAGGCTCCACACCCAACATTCCAATGGGTAGAGTGCAGTATTGGTTTTCCATTCTCAATTGCGAATATCTTAGTTGCAGCTTCCCCATTTCCTCCCATGTTTTCCTGGGAAGGATGTTTACATCTGACCCCAGGTCCAGCATTGTGTCTTTGATTTGGAATCCCGCAAACTAGGCATTGATTTGGAATTCCTTTCCGCTTCTCTTCTTATTTCGCTGCACTCTTCTGGTATGATTTTCCGGTAAGTTGATAGATGGTCGTTCCACTTCTCCATCCTCCTCGGACAATGCTTCCTTTAAAATTTTGTGAAAATTTTTCAACATGTATTCATCCTCAACAATCTGCAAGAACAACTTAAACCATTCTTCTATCGAGTGAGAATTGTTGAGCACGTGACCATCCTATCTCTAATTATCCTTTTTCTTAGTCATCTCTTCGAACCATTTAACTGCCTCATGGTAATAATGTTTATGTTGCTCAGGCTGGTATGATTTCTTTGGGGACGCTACCTTAACGACCAAGGGTGGGTCCATGGTACTTCGATATTCCCCCATCCTATTTCCCCTTCTTGTGACTATATTTATACTAGCTACGGGAAGACCATCGTTGGTATGTGTTATAGACATTTTTGGGCACTTCAACCCCAGTCATAAATATCCATAAACTGAGGGCTCCTAAGTCCCTAAAAGTGTTGCTTCACTGCCTAAAGGAACAAGGTCAGCTGATTACATCATCTCCCAGAAGTTCTCCACTGAAAACTGCTCATAAATGGTCAAAACTGGACCATACTGAAAGCCCAATGCAGAGGGTGCAATACATATCACCTTCCTAGTGTACAAGGTGCAATGCATACTGAATTTCTCCTCTGTAGGGTGCGATGGTCGGGAATGGACAAATGGCAGGGACAAAATGCGAGGTGGAAGATCATGGAATCTTCCAGAAGCTTCCCTTCTGACACTTGCCTCTCTATTTTCGACCAGGGATGAGTAAGAGATCATCATTCTCCAAGTGGAAGCAGGAACTATTAGAGAGAAGACACTAATCAAGATCCCAGAAGATGACTCACCTTCCTATAATCATCTATATATGGATTCCTCATCACAAATATCCAGGGGTTGGAATTTTGTATCTTAGAGAGAAGTGTTGTTGGTTTTTTGGTGTATATTCATAGTGTTGGGTGATTTAAGCTTTGCTTGAGGTGAAGAAGGGCTTTCTAGCCAGAGGATGATGCTGGGTCAGAACATATGGTTGTAATCCTCTTGCTACTTTTCATCTTAATAAAGCTATTCTAGTTTTCCTCCATATTCTTGTGTGCTTGTCTATATATATGCATTTGTATGGTTAACACACATCTGGTCTTGTGTTATTTATGAATATAGATCTTTGTTTCTTCGATAGTAGTATGTTGCTGTGATTCCACAGGTTCTCTTTGAAGCTGGGCAGATGAAGAAGAAGCAGCGAAACTCTATCAAGAAGGAGAGGAAATCAAGCGCAAGACTAAGGTTGGTCTTCTTGGTTCTCCTCTTGTCTATTTTCATAAAGGAAAACAAAAGTAAACTTTACTTGTTTGTTTCTAAGGTAGCCACCCATCTTAGTGGGAATAGTAGCATCTGAGTGGACACTATTCCCGGTAACAAAATGGCGACTCCGCTGGGGAGCTACTAGATTGTTTGTTCGCCTATCTATCTTTGTTCCTTTTATAAACTTACAGACGGAGCCTGAAGTCAATCCAGCTAGCCTTCGAACTGCATTTTTTATACAAATGCAAAGTAGATCAATGTTTCTTCAGTCTATCTCCGGGTTTTTTTTATGAATTAAACAATAGATCTGCAAACAATCTAATTGCCCTAAGTGGTGTCTCTAGTAACCTCTTTAGATCACCCCTGTGTTTTACATATACTAAACATTACTTACTTGGCCTAAATCCCTGAACTAAATTGCAAACTATGAGTGAAAACTTGTTTAAAGTCTCACACTGGTACCATTGCACCCTGCCTTCAAGGCAGTCTATATGCATCGCACTTCCCGAGTGCAGTAGGTGCGCTGCATACAGGTTTCACTGTGTGACAGGTGCGATGGTCGGGGAAGGTTAACTTTACCTTCAGACTGTGGTTTTTTCTCACTGTTTTCAGTCCTATTCAGGAGTTTTGCTGTCTGTAGTCAGTGTATCTCTGTGAAAACCCCCTTCTCTTGCATTATTCTGCCTCCTTAGTGCAAAGAGTTGTAAGTGTTTTTGTGTATTGTGTGCCATTTTTAGTTCTCTTTTGCAAAAAAGTAGCATAGTCGAACTGTCATTTCTGGATCTGAAAGTGTCATAGCTGTCGTTTTCAGTTTTAGAAGACAATCCCATTGTTTATGATAGTCGATTATATAGTTACTATTGCATATGATTTGGATTAGTAGTTTTTAAAGTGTTGAAAAGCAATTTTCATTTTGAAATCGCAAAGTGTCTCTCTTACCTTCACTTCATTTTGAAAAAGAAATTTTTTGAGTACTGTCACTTTAAAAGTAATTCAGATTTACTCATAGATTTCTTATTATCATTCATACATTAAGAAGGCTAAAAACAAATACATGCATGTGCATTTTCATTTCGACTGCTTGGTTTGATTTAAGATTGTGCATCTAGCGTGTGCTCTTTGCTCTTTGCAGAAAGATTCTTAACTTTCTTTCCTTAGTAGCTAGGATTTTCATTGCCGAAAGAAGATTAAACATTTGTTTATCATCTTAGACTGCATTTTAGGAATTAT
>APFE030815519.1:0-27069 GCA_000404065.3 Pinus taeda | reverse complement strand
CTCCTCCACACTAAATTAACCATTTACCAACTATGCCAAACAAACATCTTGGTAACTCAACCAACCAATTTATTTAAGAACTCAGTTTCCAGAGCTGGAAGAAGAAGGACTGCGCGAATTTCCAGACAGGAGCAGGCATAGACTTCGAGGTAGTTTAATAATTTTTTAATGCAGGAACCATGAATTTTGCAGGAGGGCAAAATTTTCAACTTCTCAGAAATTGACAAATTTTATATGGATTTTACACCTCTCGTCGCCACGAACACGACAGCGCTATCCATTTTTCAATTTGAGTTTTGCATCTTCCAGTCAATTCCAAAATGCACATGGAACCATGATTTCAGCAAAAAATAGGGAGCAGAACCATGCGCCATGAAATTTTCCCGAGGTAAAATTTCACTTTTTTAGAATATGGTCAAGTTTATACTTGTTTTTCATGGTTTTTTGCAGGGATCCTAATGGTGAAATCAGATTTGACATCTGAGCAACGATTTTCAGCTCATCCATGAAACAGAATCTTTGAGAAATCTTAAGGGAATCTAAAAGATTCCTTGAGCTCCAAATTTTCAAATTCTCAAAATTCGAATTTTGGACATTCATTTCAGCACTACTCGATGCCACAAATCTGATGGTGTATTCAGATTTGTCTTTCTCTCATTTCTTCTTTCAGTCACTTTTCTAAGTGCCAATGCAGATGTCCATCTTCATGTGCAAACAGTCTTCTTCTTGCAATCGATGTTGTGAGATCGATGTTTCAACAAGCTTTAGCACTTTGACAGCCTTCTTCAGATGACCCTTGGTGGTGAGGTATATGATGCATTCATGTACTTCTTCTTTCTGCATTATGTTGTACAGATCCTTGGTTGATGTTGATGCAGGATTTTGTTTATTACATGTTGTCATGATTCCTTGCTTGATTTGACGCAAAATATTTTATTGATGTACTTGTTGTCATAACTCATCATCTTATGTTTTGAGATCCCTTGGTGTATGTTTCTAGGATACTCTTTTTGTCGTCATGCATGTGTTTTGCTTTGACATCCCTTTTGTGCCATGTTGGCGGGATGCACACCATGCATATTTTTGTGTCATACTGATAGGAGTCTTTTTATTGAGAGTTCTAGCTGTGGAACATCTCTTAAAGCCACTCCTGCATGAGGGCATTTTTTCCTTGTATGATCGAGACATCATCTCTGTGTACATCACCATTATTGACAGCACTTAATGTAGCTGCTTACACCAACTTGACACCGGGGCTTGGAGACGTAGTCCCTTCTGGATGAACTCCATTATCAACGCTTATGTTTTCATGTGTTGATGATTGTCTTATTCCTCTTCTTTACCGCATGCAGATGTATTCATTAATGTTCTTATAAAATTTCAATTTAACACATCACGAAAGTAAAAGGTCTTGGAAATGTCCTTCTTCACACCTGGACCTGGATCAAGTGGTATCAGAGTGATCTTTACATGTATGTGAATTGCAGTGTGAACAATGGAACCTGCAGTGATAGAGAATGAAAGAGAAATGTACGAGACCATGATCAACATTTCCAAGAGAGTGGAAATCGTGTATGAAACTCTACAGAAAGAGACAGAGGAAAAGGAGCGATTGCAGCTTCAGTTGCAAGCCACGGAAGAGGCCATGGAAGAACTGAAGCAAAACAAACATAATCTTCAAACGGAGAACGATGAATTGAAGATGTGTCTATATGAAGAGAAAGAGGAAAAAGAAATTTTGCTATGACAGCTGCAAGAAAAGGACGAGGCCTTGGAAAAGTTGTAGCATGAATCATGTGCGGTAATAATTAGTTCTCTATCTTCATGTATGTTTCCTGATAATGATTTCGTTGTGTTTGAAAATCACACCACAGGAATTGGCTCCAAACTGTTAAAGAGAATGGGGTATGAAGGAAAAGGCTTGGGCGTTGATGGCCAAGGAATTGTCAACCCCATCAAAGTAGAGGAATTACCCCGTCAAGAAAGACTTGGGTATGTCAGGAAAGAAGTTGAGGAATGCGCTGAGACAGTTAGCGAACCACCAACGATGGATGATGAGCATCCCTCAACAATTCTTTCCAAATCGATAGAGAATACAAAGTGTTGATTCCCTTTCGATTTCATCTTCTCATAGTATGATATCTGTTGGAGATGTGGAGATCCCATTTACAGGGACAAATATGAGGCTCCTTACAAAGACAAGGCATGAGGAAAAAGAACTTGGTGTTAATAACCAAGGCATCACTCAACCTTTAGAGGTTGTGCATGAACATCAATTTGCAGGCTCGAGATACACTAAAGGAGAGTGCTCAAAGGTGTCAAAGTCATCTGAGACATCGTCGAGGAAAGAGAATGATGGGAAAACATCCCCTTCATCCCATGGCAGATTCCATTGCAGGGAGAGAGCAGAGGCAAGCTTTCATCTCCATACTGACATCAGAGACAGCAAAGGAAGGTATAACCATTTTTAATCTTCGAATGTTGTTAATAATGAACGAAGACTAAGGCATCAAAAAACATGTACCTTTTGTGGTTTACCTAACGATACCTATTCTAAGTGTTGGAAAAGAATGGCAGCACTCATGAGGCATGAAAGACCCTCTCAACAGCATGAAAAGAAACAAGTTAAGCAAATATGGAGGAAGAAAGCCTACTGCGGTCATTGCGATAGAAATGGTCGTCAGAGAACCACTTGTTGGAAGCTCCATCCAGAGCAGTGCCTTAAAGACAAAGCGTCAGTACATGAACCAGGAAGAGTAGTTGTTCAACAAGCAAAACCATCTCAAGGAGGCGACCCATTCACATTGATCAGTGAAAAATGGTTTTTAGACATGTTGTCATTTCATGGTCATTCTTTTGTAAATCATTTGTTGCATTTTAAAGTGTAAAAGTGATGATGTGTTTGCATCACTAGGTCAGCAACAATGATGTCTAGTCATGTTTTGAGTCATATTTTGAGTTGCATGTTAAAACTATAAAAGTTATGTTATGTTTCCATCACTTGTCGAAACAATAATATTTGGCCTTATGTATGTAAATCATGTGTTGCAGTGATGAGGTGTTTTCCATCACTTTTTGAAGCAACAATGATATGGTGGCCTTATTGTTATAGCTAGAGTATTACGTCCATCTTGATGTAAACTTGACCATCAAGTATGTGTTATAAACTCGTGACAAGTGTGGAACGTATGGGTCTTTAGCTGGTCATGTCATTCAAGTATGTAATTTGCGAAACAATGCACTATAGGTTGCAGAAGGCAAGTGTCGGCTCATCGCTTAAGGCTCTGAAGGACAAAGGTGAAGGAGATGGAAGCATGACCTCTTCAGGACACTTGTGATGCAGAAAGGGTAAAGAGAAAGTTGCAGATTATTTTCCATACTTTTGGAGGACCAAAAGCTCCTCAGTGGGGAGGATTGATCCAGGTGGATCTTCAGGAACAAACACAGAGGATAAGGAGGACTCAAGGATGCTCAAAAATCAAAGTCATTAGAATGACTTTGACTCAGGACCAGATCGTAGATCTCATCGTCCCGATCACAGAGGTGCAAACGGTTCATTAGACCGAGCTCGTATGCAAAAGGTAGAGCTCTTCAAAGTTTGACATGAAAAGGGAAAAGGTGGGGCCCACAATGTGCCACATGGCATCCCAGTAAGCAAGTGGGACCCACATGGAAGCCTACCAACCATTGACACATGGCAACTCGTCATTAGTCTCCCAAACCTACAGAAGAAATAAAAATTATTTTTGGGTTAAAACCATATAACAAAAATTGTTTAATATAGCTATTAAACTAACTATATAAAAACAATAAACAAACCAAAATGCAAAACTATATAACACAAAATCATTTAATATAATATTAACTAAATAAAAAGTTAATATATATATATATATATATGGGGGTTATGGTTATAAAGTTGATCATAACAAATCTGTGGTGGTTATTAAAGGTTATATAAAGTTAAAAAATATATAATAAAAAAAAACCATATGATATAACAATATAAAAACAAATCATATGTTAAACAAACAAAAAAACCACGTGGTGATTGGTAATGGAGTCACATGGTTGTATACATATCATGGTTATAACGGCTGCCCCACCACGTATTAAACAAACCTTGAAAAAGCCAAACTTATGGTTAAAAGGTTTGGTTATATTTTAATTCCAAACAAGCCATATAAAGTCAAAATGTGTTGATTGGTAATGGAGTCACATGGTTGTATACATATCATGGTTATAACAACTGCCCCACCACATATTAAACAAACCTCGAAAAAGCCAAACTTATGGTTAAAAGGTGTTGATTGGTAATGGAGTCACATGGTTCTATGCATATCATGGTTATAATGGCTGCCCCACCACGTATTAAACAAACCTCGAAAAATCCAAACGTATGGTTAAAAGGTTTGGTTATATTTTAATTCCAAATAGACCATATAAAGTCAAAATGTGTTGATTGGTAATGGAGTCACATGGTTGTATAGATATCATGGTTATAACGGCTGCGCCACCACATATTAAACAAACCTCCAAAAATCCAAACTTATGGTTAAAAGGTTTGGTTATATTTTAAATCCAAACAAACCATATAAAGTCAAAACATGCAGTCAAAATGTGTTGATTGGTAATGGAGTCACATGGTTGTATACATATCATGGTTATAACGGCTGCGCCACCACATATTAAACAAACCTCCAAAAATCCAAACTTATGGTTAAAAGGTTTGGTTATATTTTAAATCCAAACAAACCATATAAAGTCAAAACATGCTTGTTATCGAGGAATTGTTTAAAGTATGTATATATATATATATATATATATATATTATATATATATATATATATTTATACATATAACAGTCTATAAAATCTATAATGGGATATTTTGTGGAGTGGGATTTGATCACACAATCTCCTCCACACTAAATTAACCATTTACCAACTATGCCAAACAAACTTCTTGGTAACTCCACCATCCAAGTAATTTAAGAACTTAGTTTTTGCCAGAGTTGGGAGGAGAAAGACTGCACAAATTTCGAGACGGGAGAGGGCATTGATTTCAAAGCAATTTAATAAATTTTAATGTAGGGACCATGAATTTTGCAGGAGGGCAAAATTTTCAAATTCTCAGAAATTGAAAAATTTTATAAGGATTTTACACCTCTCATCGCCACGAACACAATGGTGTTATCCGTTTCTTAATCTGATTTATGCATCTTCCAGTCAATCCCAGAATGCACGCGGAACCATGCGCCATGAAATTTTCCTAAGGAGGTAAAATTTCATTTTCTCAGAATATGGTCAAGTTTATACTTGTTTTTCATGGTTTTCTGTAGGGATCCTAATGGTGAAATCAGATTGACATCTGAGCAGCGATTTTCAGCTCATCACTGAAACAAAATCTTTGAGGAATCCCGAGGGACTCTAAAAGATTCCTTGAGCTCCGAATTTTCAAGTTCTCAGAATTTGGATTTTCGATAGTCGTTTCAGCACTACTCAATGCCACAAATCTGATGGTGTATTTAGATTTTTCTTTCTATCATTTCTTCTTTTAGACACTTTTCTAAGTGCCAGTGCAAATGTCCATTTTCATGTGCGAACAGTCTTCTTCTTGCGATCGATGTTGTGAGATCGATATTTCAGCAAGCTTCAGCACTTTGACAACCTTCTTCAGATGGCCCCTGGTGGTGAGGTATATTATGTGTTCATGTACTTCTTCTTTCTGCATTATGTTGTACAGATCCTTGATTGATGTTGATGCAGGGTCTTGTTTATTACATGTTGTCATGATTCCTTGCTTGATTTGATGCGGAAACTTTTATGTGATGTACTTGTTCTCATAACTCATCATGTTATGTTTTGAGATCCGTTGGTGTATGTTGCTAGGATACTCTTGTTGTCGTCATGCATGTGTTTTGCTTTGACATCCCTTTTGTGCCATGTTGGTGAGATGCACACCATGCATGTTTTTGTGTCATACTGATAGGAGTCTTTTGATTGAGAGTTCTAGTTGTGGAACATCTCTTAGAGCCACTCCTGTGTAAGGGAATTTTTCCTTGTATGATTGAGACATCATCTCTGTGTACATCACCATTATTGATAGCACTTAATGTAGCGGCCTACACCAGCTTGACACCAGGGCCCAGAGACGTAGTCCCTTCTGGATGAACTCCGTTATCAACGCTTATGTTTTCATGTATTGATGATTGTATTATTCCTCTTCTTTACTGCATGCAAATGTATTCATTAATGTTCTTATAAAATTGAAATTTAACACATCACGAAAGTAAAAGGTCTTGGAAAGGTCCTTCTTCACACTCGGACCTAGATCATTTTATATTTCCTCTGCCACTTAGACTACCATTTCTTGCTCGGTTGTTCCTTCCCTTGGCTTCCTCTCCATCTATCTCATCCACTCGGTTGCCTATGCCTTCTACTGACACTTTGCCGCAACCACCCCATAACTGATTGTTCCCGCTTCCCACTCCAGCTGTCTTCACTGCAACCTGATCGTTGTTGCTGCCACCCATTCCCTCTCCGTTCTATGGAAAGCCAAAATAATAAAAAATATCAAAACGAAGGCCCCAACACCTTGGGGGGTCCTCTTGGACTTCCTCAGATGTATTCTCATTTACTTTCATTATCACTTCACTACACATATTGTCCTAGTATCATTGTCTAATCAAATTCACTAGTGCACACCAAGGTTAGACATTGTCACATTGGTCAGTCATACAAATTCTCATTTGAAAAGCAAACTTTGTTCGAGCCCTTAACTCACAATTTTGTTCCTTTTGAATAGGTATTGGTTCTCTTCCTAATATATCTTAGTTATTAGATTCCAGAGCCCTGGTGCTATTGACAACTCTTCAATTGAAATAAATATGAGCCATTCTTTAAATGCATTCCTCCAATACTGCATCAATACTCTACATCGCAATATGAAACAGATGAGTTTCCTTTGTTACTAATGATTAGGCATCAAGATCTGCTTCAACTTAGAGAACACAACATTGCCTTTTGTCAACATTTCTTCAAATTTTCAACCTACGAATTGTTTCATGGTTGAGTCTAAGAAAATTCCAAGAGTCTACTACTGACAATAGGCAACTATCTGACTGAAACATCTTCCTCCACTACATAATAGTTGTTATCTTTGATTAATTCTCCATATTCTAATGCACAATTCTTTGTTGTTTTAGATGAGGGCTCTTAGTTGGGTTCTGAACCTTATCAGTGCTCTTGTAGCCCAACACTTTTAATTCTAAAACATAACTCTAATGCATCGAGCCTTACTTTTGCTACTTCACAACTTAATTTAACAATGTCTTAAGGGAGGCATAGTAACATCTCAAAATAGATTAATACAGTATCACACTTTCAAAAACCCTGACACAAATGCACTCAAATTTGCCTCACATTATCATGCAAAATTAAGCTCGGAAATAACCCAAAATTTGTCATAAGAAAACCCTAAGTTTCTTCACAGTATAGAGAGCTAGAACATGCATATAAGCCAGCAAACTTGGATTGAGGGATCTGAAACAAGTTTAAGGCCGAAATAAGGCCTCATAACCCATGAGCATAGGCAAAGAACCTTATGCAACATGTTTGCATGATCTTCTAGATTTTTCTCGTAGATAGCTCGAAGATTTGTCTTAGTATTTGGCTCAAGCTAGTGCTATTACTAAGGGCCAAAATTCTCAGAAGGTATAGCCTCAGATGAGCCCTAAACAGACCCTCATAAATCACATACCCCACCTTCAGAATAGGCTCTTATTGACACCAGATTGGTTATATGTCTTCACATCACGAAGAATATACCTTCAATAAGTGAAGAGCTAAATACATACTATCCTTAGGTCGCAATTCTAGCAGACAATTCACACAGTCGTAAAATCTTAGAGGTCTCATTGCCTAGAGATTGACTTGAGGTGTGACTCAGTGACTTGGGTGGAGATGCGACTCACCAGAGGTCGCATAGTCATATCACAAGGTTGGTCACACTCCTTGGAGGCTTGTCTGAGGGGTCAAAATGAGACCTAGTGATTGGGGTGGAAGTGTGACCTTCTGGAGGTCGCCAAGTTGCATTATAAAGTTAGTTGCACCCTTGGATGGTTCGATGGAATATGGGTTGTGATCAGGTGACCTAAAGAGATGCAGCTGAGGTGGAAGTCACATTTGGCAGGTGTGATATAAAGAAGGTCACACTCTAAGGAGTCGCGAGTCACATAATAGGCATATTGTGATTCTAGGCATACCTCTGGGGTTCTCCACTGTGATTACGCGACCTGTAGGTGTTATGATCATAAAAATAAAAGGGAGAAGGGTCGCATGAAGTTCTCTCCCACATGTCGATTCACTACAGGGAAATTTGAAGATATCTTCTAAAAAAAAGTTGATCTGGAAAATTTACAACTATAACTTTCCTGTCACTCTTGCTAGTTCCGGTAGAGACCTCGCAACACTAGTTGTAGTTGGTGTGATCCTCCACCAGGAGCATGATAACACAAAAATCACATTGTCAATATACAATGACAGAGACCCCAAAGCAACGCGATTTGTGTCGACAACCCAAACACACATTTTACTACATGAATTATCACTGCAGTGTTTAACCAATGGTGCCTTTCGATTAAACACTGACTATCCACAACCCTTCCAATGAATGACTTTGCGTTGCATGCTTTACATAGGCTACTCCAGCTTGTATCTGTATATGTGTTATTTTGACGTCTAGTTACTATCCAGGAGACACATTGAGCTTTGCCAATTTGAAACTTTAGGCTACTTTTAAGATTGTGTTTCCATGGGGCTATGTTATGCCTGAAAGAATGCAGCAAGTAAATTCTTTGTTTATTTTCAAGTCAAATAATTTCAACTCAGTACTAGTGATTTTCGATGAGCTGTTGCCTGGAGATTTGATTTGTCGCCTAGAGGCATGCCTTCTAGCAATAGTTTGCATGCCGATAGGAATTTGTAGATTGCTTAAGGGAAAGGTTGAAGTGCTCCCCTGTCTATCCATGATGTATCGGATGCGTCACAGAACCTTCGTAGAAGCTATGAGCAACAAGATTTAATGCAAAGTTTGAACCTGGAAGGAGGCGGAGGACCCTTAGAAAAGGAAGCTCGTCATGAATTCTTCTTCATTGAAGGGGGAAATATCTCAGTCTAAAAATATATAAATGGATGTCTCCCATTCCCATTTTGAATCGGAATTCGAGCCCTCGAGGATGTCATTGCATATGTATTGGATTTTGTGGGTGAGGTTAATGTGCTTCTCACTCAAGATCATATTTCATGGCTTACCACAGGAAACTCCAATGCCTCCTTGGTAACATTTTCCCTTTCTTTATTTCTTCAAAAATCACAAAGTAACGTCAGAATACAACAAAACTAATGTGTCGACAAGAAACTCACACTTCCCATTCATCTTTTGAGATGAGCTGGCACATTTTACTTAGTATTCTTTGCCCTAACCTCATGCTCACCTAGTGTGTGATGACACTATTAACATGACCCCTTAACCATTTGGATTGTGCCCTTATCACTGCCTTAAGCGCAATGGTCATCACCCAACACTAAAATCCTAGTGCGCCCCCTCCTTTATCATCGAACCTTTACCATCGTGTATCCATGCCATGGACTGATGTACATGACTTCTTCCATGGAATAAAAGTGTTATGCCATATGTTTTCATGAAACTCTTCCCCAAATGGTATCTTCCCAATACATGGTTTAATTCCATCATGTATCGTATGTCCAAGATCGCTTTGTTTAAACTTTTGATGTGTACCCATGTTTCCTCCACCTTATTTCATGTGATGACAATATAATACCCCTTATGCTTCATGCATAACTTTGGAATGCATGCTAGCTTTATGGTGGCTACTTGGCACTTAATTATTCTTGGAAACTATTCCCTTAAAACATAAAAGCATCCACCATGCAGTGTATCAAGAATATGCCTTGTCCTATGAAATTTTGTCCTTAACAAAGCCTCATGAAGTCAATATTTATATCATTAGATAATTTTTTCTCCATAAGTGGCATATTTCCAAAATATTATTCAATTTCATCCTTCTTCATTAAATATGTGCCCAATGTAGCTCCATTTAAATCTCTGCAAAGAAAAAGGGATAAATAATTAAAACCATGAAAATAATTTCATTTGGAGGTAATAGTAAAATTGCAACTAAATTATAAGAGTAAAACAAGAGATGCTCAAATACGAAAATCAACACAACATTTAGGCACCTTAATGGACTTATGAATTGCAAGAAATTTATGTGATGTCAAAAGCAATGGTGCAGTTATAGATTCAAGGGCCTTGAGTAAGATGGAAATTCGAGGAATATTAATGCACTCGAAGAAGAGCTTAAAATGACATGTGTACTTTTATCACATATTTCTAAAGTTACAAGGATGAAAGGGTAGTATATAATCTTTGTAATCCCTAATGCACATGTTGAGGTGTATGTTGGGCATGGAATCCCCCCAAAACATGTTTTGGGGCTCAAAGCCCAAGTTTTGGTCAAAGGTTTTGTAAGACTCCGCGAATTGTGGGCACGGAGCGCGAAGTATAGGTTAAGTCATAGGGTTGTCCACCCTAAAATATTGTAATGTAATGTAAAGTCACGTCAGCCTACCCATGGTCCATGGACCATGGGATTGTATAAATAGAGCGAGGCTCTAAGTTGTAAAGGGAGTGAAGGAATTAGAGAGAAGAACACGAATGGTTCAAGCTTAGAGTAGGATTCTAAGTGTATTGGGTCGTAGTAATAGGAAGAGGCTCTGCAGCTGAGTGTGCGAACCCATGCAGCTGAGTGCACAGTGCAGTGTCGAGTCTATAATCGGGATTAAAGATTAATAAAGAGAAGTTGATTCTTATTCTTGTGTATCTGTTGTACATTGCCTTCTTTACGTTTATATTGGTTTATTTATCATGCACACTGATATGATCGTTGAAAATGTTGTAATAACCATTAATCTTACACACACAAGTTAAGTAATCGGATAATACAGATTAAATAGCAAGGAACTTGGGTATTATTGGGTTGCGCACTGAGTAGGGCTGCACAGAAGCAGCACCGCAGGTTGCGAAGGGATATCAAGTGCGCGTAGCGACGAGTTAGACCAAGGACCTCCAGAAGCCCATCAGACATCCCCAAGGTGCCAAAACCTAGTTCCAGCACCCTCCCATACTACTGCGGTTGAGACCTCAGTCCACGCTCTGTAGATTGTTGCCGAAAGGGCCAATAGTACTAGGATTTGCTTGGCTAAATCACCTCTGAACCTGGGTTAGGCCGATACAAGCCAACAGTGTACGACAAATCAAGAACCTATGGGAATAGGACATGCAACACTCTTTCCCATGATTCCCAACAATGTCAATGGAAACACACCCTCAACAGGAAGCGAGTTAGGTCCAAACAAGAGGGGAATCACCTTTTCCCATTTAGGGTTTTTCCCAAACCTCAATACTATCAATCATAAGGAAATCCAAATTGCATGCATGTTTTCTCAAATATAGGATGTCTACTAGTCGCGATGTGAATCATGTGAAGATGAGCTTCAAAATCATGAGGGACTCTTAACACATTAGTAAAGACATTAACTCGCAACACCCTAATGTGATCCTAAGGCACATGTCTAAGACAAAACATGATGTGTAGATGCAATGTACGAAATGTAAGTGGGCACACCAAAGGGGTTGGATAGGCAAGTTCACAGGGAGAGAAACTGGTTGGGGGTCCTATCAAAACCCTTGAAGCTTGGGGCGAGTGGTGGGGTACCCAAAAATTTGGGTGGTGTTGTAGCGGCTACAACAGATATGTTTATTGCATTGGCCTAGTGATATGAGATGGATTACGATAAAGCCTGATTTTTGTTGATGAGGGTGAGGTGGTTTAGCCTTGATATGCCCTAGTTGGTTCTTTTGATTTGAGTCCCATATTCATGCTTGGAAGATGGTATGGGGGTGAATGGCTGAAGAGAGATTTGGCTCAACCATTCTATGGTCGGTTGGAACATGGAAGTCCCATTCTTGGGTTTGGTTTTTGCATCATTAATGAAAGGTTATTTCTCCTTTTATTTCAATGAGAATTTTGATGGGTTATATGTGGTTTATATGGTTGTACTTTCATGAGTATTTCTATTGTTATTCTATTGGTTATATGCGTGTTTTATGACAACAGCTATGTATGGCTTTCAACATGTTTTTGCTTGTAAATGAATGGATAATGTATCCATGGCCAAATAGATGGTAATGCAGAAAATGAAATGAGGGAACAATGGTTCTTGGAGATTTTCCAATAAGTACAAGGTCCCTATGTTTAATTTTGTTGGTTACACCTATAGATTACATGCTTGTGGCATGTTTGACGAAATGCCTGTCATGGCTAGTAGCAATCTAATTAAGGTCTTGTTTAACTTATTTCTTTTGCATCATTGTTTTTGTATTATTTTACTACTCCTAAGTTATCATTCCATTATAGGAAGTGAATTGAGCTCTGGGCCTGAAAAAGTGGCTCAAATCCTAGGGTCTTTGGCAAAATACTAGAAAATTGGGTCTCTAGATGTTGGAAGGGAAGCCTGTGAGAGCGACTTTGGGTTTCTTGATACTATCATGCCCATAGCATGAGAGCGAATGAGGCTTAAGATGTCTAGAAAATCAGTGGGACATAGGGACACGATGTCTGAGTGGCTAACATGTCTCCTGAGGTTTCTGTTAGTGATGTGGATAGGTTGGTTGATGTGTTCCGTCGATTCCACTTCCTTAAGGTCACATAGGAGGTCAAATCCAATCATAGTAGCCTCTCGTCGCATGTTTACCCTAGTTGGATGGTTACTTGGGTAGATGTGGAGGAGGGTGTTACAGAATGGTATCAGAGCATGCCCCTTAGACTAGATGGGCGATGTGTGTTGGTCATGCATGCATGTCAATTGCATGTGTGTCTCTTACACTTGCATTCCATGTGCTTGTTACATTTTCTTGATAATTGATTATGGTTGAAGTAAGGTTGTCATGGAGAATTTGATGTTGAGTTTGTGGAATGCATCATCATGAGTATATGACTAGCAACATATTGCTACATGTTTCTTACATGTTGATTTTATGTCGCCTACTTACATCCTTGTATGTTAGGCTACATTCATATAGGTTTGATTACAAGAATTGATCGTTTATGCTCGACTACATGTGTCTATGCATATGTGTAGTTGATTTGGCATTGCTTATGCATGTTGATGGTTGCATGTGGAATTGTGTACAATGGAATAATGGTTGTTGTCATGCATGAGGTCATAGCATGCATTGTTCATATGGCCTTTCATTGATGATTGGACCCTAGCTAGAATGATGTTTATGCGTTGATGCACTTACTTGTTATATGTCTATATGTTTTTATGATTATGTTATACATGTATCACATTGATTTGATGATCTTGCAAACGAGGTATCCTCCCCAACATATACTAAGGTATGTTCATTTATTGTTATTTGGTTTATTTGACATATTATGCATTACAAGAAAGAGATCAAATGGCTAGGAAGGTGGTAGACTACATAGAATCTCCCTATGAATCAGATGGGCATCGTGGTGTGGGGTACTCTTTTGATTTGGAAAATACACTAAGAAGCTTGAAGGAAGAGAGAAGAAGTTTTAAGGTAGATAATGACCGGATCATACAAGCATAAGAGAAACAAGCAGAGATTAATGCTATACTCCTTCAGAGTTTGCCAAACTTGTAGTGAAAAAGGTCACTTTGGATCAGCCATGGACATGAGGATAGAACTAATGGGGCATATGGAAGTAGGTATCCTTGTAGACACAGGTTGCATAGATATGACACGGTGAGAGATGGAATGTTTTTGAACACTCTAGATAGGAGGGGCGATGAGTACAAGTACTATTCTAGTTCTGGTTTTGATAGACATCATGATCGTCATCTCTATCATCCTTACAGGGGGAATGATAGGGGATAGTTACCAGATGAGTTTAAGGAATAAAAGACACCTAATTTTGATGGATATGTGAAAAAGTTGGAAGATGCAGATGCTTAAGTATTTGGGATGAACAAATTCATTGAGTTGTATGAGTACACAGACAACATGAAGGATAGTGTAGCGATATTCATCTTGAAAGGTAAATTAGACATTTGGTGGGAATATGTTAAGCAGGTCAAAGACATCAGGACAAGTGATTTGAGTTGGCCAGAGTTTAAGAGGCTTTTTAGGAAGAAATACTTGTTAAGGTAATATGTCAGTAAGGCCAAGGAATTGTATGAGCTAAAGATGGGATCAATGACAGATGAAGAGTACACGACCAAGTTTCTTGATCTATTAAGGTATGTCCCATATCTTATGGATGAGAAGGCTAAAGTTTAGTGATTTGTCAGTTGTTTTCCATTAGCATTCAGAGATCGGATTGAGTATGATGAGCCTCAGTCACTTGAGGAAGTTATTGGGAAACTAAAGCATTCCTATGAATAATCAAAGCGTAAGAATGGATCTCAGCGAGGATGGAAGGGAAAAGATAAAGGTAAAGGTAAATGGGAGCCTAGGGGGACAAGGCCTCATAATGAATATGAGAAAGAAAATGTGGCACTGCAAAAGAGGTTTAATGCAACTAGACAAGGACATGAGTCACAACAGCGGTATAAATGTGTCGGTATTGGTCGGTTGGAGTGTTGGAGTTATAGCAAGGAGAATATTAAGAGATATTTTCCACACAATCAGGGTGGCATGCCTCAGATATATAATTTCCAAGAGAATCAAGTTCATCATTGGGTAAGATCTTGTGCATTTGATTTGAGTTGTATGCCTACCACCGCACATTTCAATGTATTACCATTGAGATCATACAGTATGTTGTTGGGTATGGATTGGTTGTATCTTCATAGAACCAAGGTAGACTTTTATGAAAAATCCATTGAGTGTGTTGATGACAATGGGGAACCAAGAGTCTTGCAGGGTAAGAAGAAAGCCACATTAGTTAGGATTGTGACAACTATGCAAGAAAAGCATATGCACAGGAAAGGGTGTGTGTTATTTGCAGTGAACATTTCTAGTGATAAGGGTAAGGAGGTTGAGGATGCAAATGTGTTGAGAAGGTACCCAGTTTTGCAATAGTTTCAGGATGTATCTCTTGAGGACATTACAGAGATTCCACCTCAAATGAGGTAGAATTATCTATTGATTTAGTGACAGGGGAAACTCCAACATCAAAATCACCTTACAGGATGAGAACACCTGAGTTGGTTGAGTTGAAGTTACAGTTGAAGGAAATGTTGGACAAAGGATACATTAGGCCAAGTGTATCACCTTAGGGTGCACCGGTCTTGTTTGTGGAGAAGAAAGATGGAACTCTCAAATTATACATTGACCATAGGAAGTTGAACAAAGTGACCATCGAGAATAGGTACCCTTCACAGAGGATAGATGACTTGTTCGATCAACTAAAGGGAGAAACAGTGTTCTTGAAGATCGACTTGAGATCTGGATACCATCAAGTACACATCAAAGAGGAGGAAATTTATAAGACAACTTTCCAGACCAGGTATGGCCATTATGAGTTTGTTGCAGTTCCATTTGGCTTAACTAATTCTCCAACTACATTTATGTGCTTGATGAATAGTGTGCTGCATTCGTATGTGGATAAGTTTTTATTGTGTTCATTGATGATATAGTGGTATATTCTAAAAATGAAGAGCATTTCGAGCATTTAGCAGTAGTGTTGAGGTTGTTGAGAGAGCATCAATTGTATGCTAAGCTCAACAAGTGTAGTTTCTTTCAGACTAAGGTACATTACTTGGGACATGTGGTCTCCAAGGAGGGAATTGCAGTAGATCCAGAGAAGATAAGATCCATCATGGAGTGAGTAGCTCCTAAGAGTGTAGATGAGGTGAGATATTTCATGGGTTTGGCAGGATATTATCGGAGGTTCATCAAGAACTTCTCATAGATTTCTTATCTTATTACATCATTGCAGAGGAAAGATAAGAAGTTCGAATGGATAGAGGAGTGTAAGGCTAGCTTTGATCAGCTTAAGCAGTTGTTGACACATGCACCAGTGCTACAAATTGTAGATCCAGACAAAGAGCTTGTAGTATGCACAGATGCTTGCAAGAGAGGACTTGGTGGAATCCTTATGCAAGATGGACAGGTGGTAAGCTATGAGTCCCAAAAACTGAATGAGAATGAGCAGAACTACCCAACACATGATATTGAGGTAGCAGCGATCATACATGCATTGAAGAAGTGGAGACATTATCTTCTTTGCAGGAGGTTTATAATGATGAGTGATCATATTGGGTTGAGGTATTTGTTTGACAAGTTGAATCTAAATGCCAAGCAGGCTAAATGGTTGGCCATGATTAGTGAGTTTGATTTCAAGATCAGATACATCAAAGGTAAAGAGAACAAGGCGACAAATGCTCTTAGCAGGTGGGTAAAGGTAAATCACTTAGCAGTTATGAGCTCCTATGGGATAGACATACAATATAGGATCTTACAGGTAAGTTAGCATTATTTCTAGTATATGGAGATTGTGCACAAGTTGCAGCAAGGTGTTGGTACAGGTACAGGTGATATTACAAGTACATGTACAAAAACATGTAAAAGTATAGGTACAAGTGCAGGTGCACAGGATATGGATTATTTCCTTACAATGGATGGATTGGTCAAATTCAAATACAGCATATATGTGTCAGATAACAATGAGCTCAAGAAGGTGATCTTGAGGGAGTTTCATGCAAAAACTTATTCAGGTCACCTAGGTTATCAAAATTCACTGACAACAATAAAGATATATTATTATTGGCCGAATCTGAAGAGGGATGTAGTAGAGTTTGTGGCGAGATGTTTTGATTGTCAGTGAGTGAAGGTAGAGTGCAAACATCTAGATGGACTGCTACAGCTGATCGCAATTCCAAATTGGAAATGGGAGGTCATTTCAATGGACTTCATCATAGGGTTGCCTAAGACAGTGAGATAACATGATCCCATCATGGTTGTTGTGGACAGGTTGACAAAGGTTGCACATTTATTTCCCGTGAAGTCTACATTCTCAGCTCGCGATGTAGCACATGTACTCATCTGAGATGTTGTTAGATTGTATGGTGTTCCAAAGAAGATTATGTTAGACAGGGATGTGAAGTTCACTTCCAAGTTTTGGAAGTAGTTATTGTTGAGCCTCAAAATTTCCCTTTCCTTAGCAACACTTCTCATCCCTTTCCTTTGTTTTTCCATGAAGAAAATGCATTCTCATCATCAATGACCAGTATATATTGCCTTAAGGATGACATTTAGTGATTTACATATTATACTTTTATGTTTTGCTGTTTGAATAAGTTTTTGTCTTTTAGCTACAGAACACAGCCTATTCTATTCTATAGCTAATCGGTTGTTCCGCAACTAACTTCATGCTTCAAGAGGTTACAAGTGTCAAACGAGGAAACTGGCCACATGGGCATCTCTGGAATGGTCACGACATGGATCCTATCCTAGTCAACTAGCCCAAATCGACAAAGAAACCAGCTCAAGACTCTGGTCAATGGAGAAGTCAAATGTAGAGACTGAAAGGCAATAGGACTTTGTTTTGTGGATAATCAAACACGTTTCACAGTGATGGGAAGCATTTATTTGAAACAAATTCCTGAACCCACGGACTCCAACAGCCATTTGTGAAACCGAATCCAATAGACATCATTTTGGATTTATGTCTCCAATAGCCGAGGAACAGAATTTCGTGTGCCTATCTCCTATGTGTTTTTTTGTTGTAGCTTATTTTTCTCCACAAACAGTTGCATATTTTTCTTATAAATAGCTTTGTAAGGAACTCAACCAGTTCGAATTTACTCATGTATTAAGCTCAGACTACTATTCAGTAATTTTGAAAAACTCATTTCCTGTGTTTTTAATATGAAGACCGCGAGTTTTATGGATATGTGAAGGAGTTTCTTGGAGTTTTGATTGAGTACGCATAACCTAACCAGTTGCAAAGGGCCCCTGTGCTGACTGAGGTTTTATTTCGTTTTGTTTTATCTTTTCTAGTTAACTGTTAATTCATCATTTCTTCCATAGTGTTCATAAGCATTTACTAACCTTGTTTATAATGCAGTATTTATCATTTTCTTACTAATGCAGAATAACTTCTTTCAATATAGAATAGCTTTCTCTTTGCTTAATTTCTTTCTAGTTTTTATCAGTAGTTAGAAGTTGAATTCAGTAGTGTGGAGTAGTTTGTTTCATTTGTTGTTTCATTAGTCTTTAGGTTTTCAATTAAACTAATCAGTACCATTATTGCTCTTGCCATTTCCTTACTAGTTTATTGACTCATGGTGTAGATGAATGTTTCTAAAAAGCCCTTCTAGTTGATGACTCATCTTAAACTAAGTGGTTGAATACTTCATTCATGCAATGAGTCTTTTCGGTATTCTTACATTTATTTTCTTAGAATAATGAAATACAAAATTCCTCAAAATGCCATCACAAGGAGCTTTTTCTCCCAAAATCGATAGGCAGAGTAACTAAGTACTTCATTTAGTTTTGTTTTCCATAATAGATAGTCACAATTTCACTTTCAGTTTTAGTATTTCATTTTGTTTTGTTTTTACAATAAATTAGACATTAGTTGTAATTTTACTTTCAGATTTTAGTATTTCATTTAGTTTTGATTCTGTAATTGATTAGACAGTAGTTGTAATTTTACTTTTTAGTTTGTAGCTCATGATTTGGAAATAATGATATGATTGGAAATAGAAACTCTGTTTCTCATTTCTTGATTAAACTTTGCTTCCAAATCTTACTTAAGCTCTTTCAATTCTCATTTCTTTAGGTTCTTAGCAGTCTTTACAAAAATTAGATTTAAGATTATGTTAGGTACATTATAAAACAGTAGGAATTAAAGGATCACAAACCCCCAAAACAACATAAAACTCAAAAACAATGAAGTAAGAAAGGGTCATCTAGCACATATTGTGCACTACACTTCATCAGTTTACGATACCCAGATTGATAATTTATGTAAAGCAATTTAGGACACTAAATTGACCAAACATTTTGGCGCCACTGCTGGGGAAGCGTAACTAGGTAGCCTTATCTCTTACATTCAAAAAACAAAAAGAAAACAATGGCATGCATAGAGAAAGAGACTCTAGGGGTAGATTTATAACTAGGGGCGGAAGTTCAATTCCTACAATGCCACCTACACCACCAAGAGTTAGAAAAGACACACCTCCATCCCAGACTCATACCCTCAGCCATAGGATTCCTGGAATTCAAGGGGCAGAAGAATCTCCTACTTCATCTACCAAGACAGTCTTAGGAGAGAAAAATTTTGAATCTCCAACATCAGGGTTAACCTTTTTCACCTCCACAGGAGAGCCTATTGTAATTAAAGAATTAGGAATACTTGGTGAGGAAGAATAAGTAGAAACTCTCTCCCATATTCCATTAATAGAAGAATGAGAGGAGGTGGGAATAACCTTACAAGTTGAACCCTATACTGACTCTGAATAAACTATAACAGTAGAAGAGGAACAAGATGGAGAATTCTCACTATTTGGAGAAGGGGCTAGAGGAAGAGGTAGAGGAGATAATGGAGGAGGTGGAGGAGGCAGAGGAAATAGGGAAGTAGATAACTCTTTTAGATTTCCTATAGTAGATGAGGAAACACATACCACAATGAAAAATATTTCACCTTCTGTCCTCCCAAACTTCTATGTGTAGAAATTTTATGAATAATAAACACATATTCAATGGAGATTATCCTGATCATGTAATTGCAGAATACATACACAATACATAAGCTCCTCTACGTTGATCATCAATATAGCAGCATCAATAACAATAAAACATCAAGAGCATGCACACATTAACATAGTATGTAACCCAGGGAAAGCTTACAGCTGAAAACCCCACACTATCTGTATATTAATGATTGAGAACATGTAACATTACAATAGTCAATACTTCTCACAAGTATCCAGCACTATCTCCATCTGTTACACACAATACGGCTCAGATCTGATCTCCAAATCTATTCCACTGCTTGCCTGCCTCCACTGCTCAATACCTACTCAAGAATGGATGAGAATGGTTGAACCAAACTCATATTTACCTCAAAAGAATCACTCACACTGGGAATCACATGAGCAGAGGCTATAATCACTTGGTATTGGCCAATTCTCATTGGCATAAACTCAATCCCATGATTGTGCATAATTCCTCATGCACCAACTATTAGTCACAACTGATAGCAATCTGATCCTCTAACACCTGTCCCTGCTGAACTGAACATGCACTGACATGCAACTGAGTTAACTAATGTATTGTTTAGTTGCATTATGAGTTAATAATTATTTTAACAACTCATCATTAGTCTATTTGTAGTTAGACTAATTAAAACTAGTTTAACCAAGTCAAACTGAACACAACTCCATCAACTCCACAATCAACTCCACCAAACTCAATTGATTGAGTTCTAACTGAAGTTATGCATGCAACAACTCAACTGACCCACAAAGAAAGTGTATTTCCTTCTGACAGCTACATGTGCCACATCTGTAGCTCAAACTGAAGTGCTCCGAGAGAATAAGATAAAGTTTATAGTCTAAATATTATTATAAGACAATAATATTTGACTTTTCTATTTTTGACAGCCAGTCTAAAAATAGACTTTGATCACTCCTGCTGTGATCACTCCTGCTGTAATCCAAAAATAGAACTTGCGCCATAATTTGCCTACGGGCCCACTTAGTGAAGGCGACTCTTTTCATTAAGCTCCATCATCTTGTTGCAATATCAACACTATGGGTTGAGAAGTGAGGACCCTAAAACATTTTTGTTTGATTTTGAAGTCTTGTGCGAAACTTATGACTATCTAGAAAACTCTCAAAAACTTAAATTGTTCCTTCAACACTGAAAGGAGCTGCTTTGAAATGGTTCATGGGGTTAGTCACTCAATCCATTAGAACATGGAATGACATGAAAAAGGCATTTTTGGATAGATACTTGGATTACTGCATGCCTACCAATCATAAAGATGAGGTGTTTAAAATGATGCAAAGAGAGGATGAAAACTTAGAAGATCTGATTGAGAGATTTAACTATAATTTGAAAAGAGCAAAGATGAACAATTTAGATGAAGAAACTTTAAAACCTTTTTTGTTAAAGGCCATTATAGGTGAGCGGATATATATCCTTAACATGATGGGGAAGGGAGATATCTCTCAACTTCCATTAAGTGACATAGGATAACTATGTGTTCATCTCTCAAGAGGAAAATCTAAAACAAGAAAAGGGCCAAGAGCTCCTTCTCTTGTTAGAGAAAACAAATCTGCAACTGGTTCTGTAAGCAGGGCAGAAATTGGCAATATGCTTGATGAGTTTAAAATTGGCATTCTAGGGAGCCTTAGTGACCAACTAGACACCCTTAAAATTCAAAACAAGCAGAAAACAGAGGCTGATGCTTTAGCCATTTTTGTCCAAAATGCAGAAGAAACATGCTCTAAGGGAATGCCCTCTTGATGCAAAAATTGTAGAAACTTGTATGATCTGTTCGGAAAGCCATGAAACCAAGTGTTGTCCTTCAACCCCAGGTCTTAAGGTTGTCTTTCAAGAGGAAACAGTCCCAAATTCCACAGAATCTCTATGTTTTGTTGCAAGAAGACCTTGGTTGGGGCCACAAAATCAAGGATTTAACAATCAAATGTATCTTCAACCTCCACCAAACTGGAATTCTTGGCAGCAAAATTGGCCTCAGCCTCAATCTCAGTATCAATCTCAACCGTGGGCACAAGGGGTACAAAATCCTTATGGGAGATTTGATCATTATCATCAATATCCTCCATTCTATCAGAATTATCCTCCCCCACAAAATCAGTAACAAAATCAGCAGCCACAACTTCAAAATCATAACCCTCAACTTTCATTGCCATTTCCACAACAACCTCCACAACAAAGTCAAATTCCTCAACTATTGCTACCATTTCAGCAGAAACCAAATCAGCTACCTGCCCAACCATTACCAAACCCCAACAATAAAAACCCTCAAAATGCTTACATGGTAGAAAGACAACAATTTCCAACTTACATGATTACTCCTCTAGATCTTAATGATGTTCAACTAAAATCTGGTAGGATATTAGAAAAGGAAAGACCTTTTGTAGTTATTCAAGAACAAGACACTTCTGAGGAAGATTATCTAAAAGTCAATAAAAGTTTTGAGGGAACATCTCTCCAAAACCAAAACGTTGAAAAAGGAAAACAAAAAGAACCAGTGAACACAACCCCTATCATTGAGAAACCAGCATCTACTTCTACACCTCCTTTTCTTGAGAGATTACAAATTGATAGAGGGGTAGAAAAACAGATCTTGTTGCCCAATTATGATTTTATATATGAATTGAAGAATGTTTGTGTCAAAATTCCTTTGCTGCAAGCCATTAGAGAAATTCCAATTCTAGCCAAGACAATAAAGGAGTTGAGTATACAAAAAGCAGGGAGAAAAGCAAAAGAAACAAAAAGAATCCACCTGGTAGGAAAAATAGTAGACATAATGATGGGAAAAAGTGCCATGCAAAAATATGTGGATCCAGGGAGTCCAATTGTCAAAACACATATAAATGGAATTGAAATTCCAAATACATTGATTGACTTAGGGGCAATAATAAACATTATGAGTAGACAAACTATGGAGGAGCTTAAACTTCCTAATCTTCTTTACACACCTACCTTACTGCAACTTGCATATAGATTAGTAATCAAACCAGATGGTGTGCTAGAAGACATTTTAGTATCCTTAGATTCTTGGGAAATCCTATTGATTTCATGCTCTTAACTCCCAAGAATAATCTAGGAGGACACCCACTCAAGTTTGCCTACCAAGAACTTCCTTTTGGGTTGTGTAATGCACCTGCAACATTCCAAAGAGAAGTGCTAGGAATTTTTTTTGATCTAATACATGATTGTGTAGAGGTATATATGGATGATTTTGCAGTCTATGGAAACACATTTGAAGAAACTTTGGAAAATTTGGAAAAAGTTCTTAAAAGATGTAAAGAAACAAACCTTTCACTAAGCCATGAAAAATGTTTTATGATGTTTATAGAAGGTATTGTTTTAGGACATCACATTTCAGGAAATGGGATTAAAGTTGACAAATCTAAAGTTGAAGTCATCTTTAAGTTATCAATTCCAAATTGCCAAAAGGATGTTAGAAGTTTTCTAGGATTTACAGGATACTATAGAAGGTTTATAGAAAACTTCACTAAAATAGCATCTCCACTCTTCAAATTGCTTACAAAAGATTGTGAATTCAGTTGGAATATTGATTGCCAACTAGCATTTGAAACCTTGAAAGCAAAAATTTCTGAAGCACCTATTTTAAGAGGTCCAAATTGGAAACTTCCTTTCCATATTTCCACAGATGCTTCAGATACAGCTCTAGGAGCTGTATTGGGACAAAAAGATTTGATTCCTTATGCCATTTACTATACAAGTAAGAATTTGAGTCCCACTGAATTGAATTATACTATGACTGAAAAGGAATTTTTAGCTATTGTTCATGCAACTAATAAGTTCAGACACTATATAACAGGCTATGAAACCTTTGTTCATACAGATCACTCTGCAATTAGATATTTGATGAATAAACCTATTACTAATGGCAGAGTTACAAGATGGATTTTACTTTTGCAAGAATTCAACATTACTGTGATAGATAGACCTAGAAACAAAACACAGTTGTTGATTTCTTGTCCAAGATTCAAAATATCAAAGAAGACTCTCTGGTTGAACATAAGTTTCCTGATGAATATCTTTTTGCAGTAACTACTCAAACTCCTTGGTTTGCAGATGTTGCTAATTACTTGGTTACAGGAAAGTTACCTTCACATTTGTTTCCAAGAGAGAAAAGAAATATTATTCAAGAAAGTGCAAGATATTCATGGATCACTAACTAATTGTATAAAACAGGGCCAGATCTTATGATCAGATGGTGTGTCAGGGAAGATGAAATGCCTGATATTCTCAAAGCATGTCATGATGAGCTTTGTGGTGGACACTTCGCTGGCAAGAGGACAGCCTATAAAATCCATTCTTTAGGATATTATTGGCCATCCATCTTCCAAGATGCTAAAGAATATATAAGGAGGTGTGACAGCTACCAAAGGGTAGGGAAACCTGCTCCCTCAAATGAAATGCCATTACAAACTCAAGTACTTATTGAACCCTTTGAAAAATGGGCTTTAGACTTTATTGGACCAATTAATCGTCCATCTAAGCAGAAAAAGTATATATTGTTATGCACTGATTATGTCACCAAATGGATAGAAGCAAAATCATTACCTTCTGTTAATGAAAAATCTGTAGTTAATTTTTTTTTGAGGATATCTTCGCTCGTTTTGGTGTCTCAAGAGAAATTGTGACAGATTAAGGATCTCAATTCACATACAATATGGTGGAAAGGCTTAAAGATGAGTACAAAATCAAGCATAGGAAATGTACTCCCTATCATCCACAAGAAAATGGTCAAGTGGAGTCTACAAATAAAGTGATTGAAGGAATCCTCACCAAGACAGTGCATCTACATAGAAGAGATTGGGCAGAAAGGCTTCCTGAAGCCTTATGGGCCTATAGAACTACATGGAGGAACACAACGGGACATACACCCTATGAACTTGTTTATGGGAAACAAGTCATGTTCCCTATAGACTTCCAAATTAGAACATTCAAGATGGAAATTTAGTTGGGGATGGAATTATCAAAAGCTCAAAAGCATAGACTGGAACAATTAAATGAACTTGATGAAGTCAGGCAAGAGGTAGTTCAAAGAACTGGTATAGTCGAACAATAGAGGGCTAAATGGCATGATAAATACATCAAGGACAAGAGGTTTCAAGGAGGATATTGGGCACAATTATTTGATTCAAAGTTTAAATACTTTCAAGGGAAGTTTCAAACTCATTGGCTTGGGCCATATGAGATTGAAAAAGTCTTCAATAATAAAGCAGTGAGGATCAAAACAATAGATGAAAGTCAAACTCCTCTTCTTATGAATGGACATAGATTGAAGATATATCAAAAACCAATTTCAAAGGAGGAGTTCATCAAGATCTTCCAGAACAATTCTGAAATGAAGTTAGTGAAGAAGAATCCTTCTTCTCCACCAACTTAGTCTTTGTTTTTTTTCCTATCTAAAAAATAAAATAAAATAAAAAAGAGAGAAAAAATAAATTGTATAAGGTTGAAAACCAATCATTGATTGGCATGCTTATACAGAAAATACAGGGTGAAAATTAGAAGTTTCTGACACACTATATTTTATGTTTCCTTTCTGTAATAAGTGGTGACAAAAAGCCACAGTCACTCCACATTCTGTAAATTTCATTTCATCTCACTTCACTCTGTTTTACTTTTACAGTTTCACTCCATTCCATTACCATATTTCACCAATAAATTTTTCCTTTTCCAATATTTCTTTCATCTCCATTTTCATTTATCATCTTGTCTTATTTTCACTTACACAACCATTTCCATTTCATTTATTCATAAGTCATATTTCACTCTCTTTTTCACATTGTGCAGATGTTTTCACGTTCTGTAGTTGATTCCGTTCCACAGTTGATCCTGTTGTGCAGCTAATCTAATTCTACAACAACAGTTTGTTTATCAGTCCAAGCGCAAGTATCAAATTCATAATAAAAATATTGTATGCAGTAATTGAGGAAAATCAACTTTGAAGACCAATCATGCCTAAAGCACCTATGGAGCAAACATCAAAATATTAGCAAGCGGACGGTAAAGGCTCCAAAGGTAAAATACAAAAATTTATTTCAAAAAGCAATTCAGAAACATAAGTTTGTATAACATGTATGATCACATGTCTCCTTAATTAACCCTCATGAGATTTGACCGCCACGATGTCTCCACCATATCTTCCTTCTTCAATGACAAACGATCCAATGATTCCTTCATAACTGATCTTTTCTTTAAACTCCATAACTTGTAATTAACCGGTCCTTCACAGCTACACCTATTAACGGTCAAACTAACGACATGACCTATTTATCTACGACTCTCAAACCCAGACTGTTTATTTATTACATGCCAACTCTTAAGTTTTTCTCTTATATATACACAGCCATTTTGTGTAAACAGTCGTTTTGTATCCATAATTCACAGTCATTCTGCTTCGATATACCCTGTCATCCTGTTTCCATATCCATAATCATTATGTTTCTATATACCCAGTCACCCCGTTACCATTTACGCAGTCCTTCTATTTCTTAGACACTGAGAGTAGTTTTGAAGGGTAACCGAGAACAGAGGATATGGGGCTTATTGTTAGAGCTAAAACCGTAGGGGTACAATACATGGAGGGATATCCACAACTGAAGGGAATGTTACAGAAGGCAGATTGGCTATGTTTTATTTAAAAATTTAATGGCTACCATAAGGAAATCACTAAATCCTTTGCCAAGTCATTTGATGGCACGGAAGTGGCAATAGGTGACATCAATTTTGCAGTTACCGAGTCCTTCATAGCAGAAGCAACAGAACTCCCAAGGCTAGGAGAAAGGGGGTTCAAAAACAAAGAGTTTCATGATGAATCTTGGAAGGTGATTCTTAAAAACCCATGTATGGATGTTTCAGTCTTTAGAAAAGGCATTCCAATTTCTACACTCAAAAACGAATGGAGTAGCATGTTGTTAATACTGCAAAAAAATTATTACATGTGAAGGGAGGTTTGTGTAAGTTTTAACCCCGTACAGAAATTACCTGCATACGAATTCTAAATCACAGGAAAAATAAAAATGCGAGAGCATAACACATAAAACACATATACACAGAGATTTCCCACTGGATCTCAAGACCGAGACTACAAGCTTGATTTTTCATTATATTCCTTTCAATGTTACAATACATATTTATACATGCCGAAGCATCCAATACCATGGACCGAAAACCATCGCGTCCAAAACCATGGACCGAAAACCATAGGTAGGTTCGCCCAACCTAATATAGGGTCCAAAAAAAAATTTCGGGGCGCTGCCCCGA